>PVJI01021087.1:0-27711 GCA_004026765.1 Micronycteris hirsuta | reverse complement strand
GTGGCGATCTCGATGTCCAGGCCCAGCTTGGAGTTCATCACCTCCTGGTACTCCTTGAGCAGGCAGGCCATGTCCTGCTTGGCCTTCTGCAGGGCGGCCTCCAGCTCAGCCAGCTTGCAGCGGGCATCGCTGACGGCCGTCTCGCCCTGCTGCTCCGCCTGGGTCACTGCAGTCTCCAGCTTGGTGTTCTGGGGACCCAAAAGAGAAAAAGGTGAGTTACAGTCCCCAGGTTTCTCAGCCTATTTCCTGGTACTGACCAGTCTCTTGAACCCTGTTGGGATCATATCAGGAACAGGCCTATCACCTTCATCACCTAGGTCTCCCTGAGTGACCGCAACCCTCGACCCTAGTCATGTAAATGGACTAGAGAATGAATGGTGAGGTCCACATTGACTGTGGGACCCTGGCTAGGCCCCCATCCTCTCTGGTGATCTAGGGCGCAGGTGACCCATACCTGGCACTTGGCGTTCTCGACCTCGGCTGTCAGCCTCTGGACCATGCGGTTCAGCTCGTTGATCTCCTCCTTGGTGCGGCGCAGGGTCTCCCCGTGGCGGATCACCGTGGCCTTCATCTCCTCACACTGGGGGAAGCAGAGACTCAGGATGGCGTGTCCCACCCACTTGGGACACCACGATTGACGGTGAGGGTTGTACAGCGCTCAGTCTGTGCAACCTTCCCTGGCAGCCCCGCTCTGCCACCGCAGCCTGAGAGCCCTCTGCCCTTCTGTTACCACCCCCAGGGACCAGGGTCCCCACACAGAAGAAGTCTTTGCTAATATTTACACCCAATCCCTCCCGATGCCGTGACGAGGAGGCAGGGGTCCTGTGCCACTCACCTTGCTGCGGTACCAGGACTCGGCCTCGGCCCGGCTGCGGCTGGCGATGTCGTCATACTGAGCCTTGATCTCGGCAATGACGCAGTCCATGTTCAGGTCCCGGCTGTTGTCCATCTTGACGACCACCGAGGTGTCTGAGATGTGGGCGTGCAGGACACGGATCTCCTGTGGGGGCAAGGGAGTGTAAGAGCTTCTTGGACCAGAACCCTGCTCTCAGCAGCCCATCCCCTCCCTGTTCTCTTCCTCTGCTTCTTCCCCAGACTCATTGTCTGAAGCCCCAGCCTCCAAGGTGAGGTCTGCCCGTCCCCCCGGGGACCTCTCCGTGCCCCTGAGACCCAGACTCCAGGCTGAGAGGAGCCCATGTCTGAGGCCCGCGCCTGACTTCCATCAGGGCCCCCTGTCTGGATCCTTGGGGTGTAGGACCAGAACTTACCAGTCTGTGGTCATTGTCACCACACTAACCAAGGGCACTAGCTTGTCTGGGCCTTGGCAGAGAAGACATTAAGCTCGACTTCTTCACCTTGTGACAGTAAACATGTCCCAAGTATCTTAACTCTGCTCTGCATGCCCCCAACCCAGGGGGTTCAAAAGCCAAATGGCAGCAAGTGCTTCCCACCATCTAACTCATATCCTCCTTGCTGCTCCACTGTTCTGTGCTCCCTCTCACCTCCTCATACAGTCGCCGCAGGAAGTCAATCTCCTGGGTCAGGGCCTCCGCATTGGCCTGCAGGTCTGACTTGCACAGGTAGGCACAGTCCACGTCCTAGAGGACAGAGTGGCACAGGAGTCTCACTGGGGGGACAACGCAGAGCTTTTCCCACCAGGGAGATGGACTTGCTGGAGACCCTCGCTGGTGAACTTGCTGGTCACCCCAGTGCCTGGTATCGTGGCATTGGTAAAGTCCTTGTTGCAGTTAGAGGGGTCAGGAGCAGGTCTGGGTCAGGGAGGGAGACCCTGAGGTGTCCAGGCACATCCTCTGGTACCCACTGGGGTGACGCCTCTAGAATCCACATCTTGCACCATCACTGAAGCTTAAGATCCGGTGTAAGATGGGCGAATTCTAATTATGCCCCACCCCTCTCTGCTCTGGAATCTTGTGGAAAGAAACCTGGATCGGTGGTCAGAGAAGAGGTCTCAGGGGTCGGTTCTGCTCCTTTCAAGAAACCGTGACACGGGGCAAGACCCCTGGCCTCTGAGCCTCAGTTTCCTCACAGTAACTCTTGTCTTCCTCACATGGAGGTGGTTGGAAGGACCCAGGGAGAGTCCATGTGATGGCATGTGTACCCAGTTAGGTCTAAAAGGTAAGGCACAATGGCCCTGTTTATGCATTTCCCATTTCTTGCTGGTCTGAGTATTTAATCTCCCCCCTGCATTAGTGTGCTTGTTCATCCATAAATATTTTTTGAGTGCCTACTCTGTGCCAGGCACAGGCAGAAGGAGGTGGGAAGCCACCAGCCCAATGGGAGTTGCCTCAGACAGAGGAGAAGACTGCCCTGCTGGAAGCAGGTGGTGTGCTCTGATGTCCAGGGCCACCCGGGAGCACTGGGGCATTTGGGAAAAGGAACAGAGGGAAGGTTGGGGTACGGGATTCTGGGGGAGTTGCTCATGCTCTCTGAATGACAGAGAGCCCCTTCCTGCCTCTGCTCTTGGCTCTGAGGTGCAGGATGAGTATTCTGGGGTCACTTGCCTTCTTTAGGGCTACAAATTCGTTCTCAGCAGTGGCCCTTAGCGCCACCTCCTCTTCATACCTGGGGACAAAGAGCACAGATTCAGTGGCTAAAACTTCAATAGGCTGGGATTTGGAGAAAATAAAAAAGAATTAAGGCCTAGACACACTCCAGGAAGTGGATCATTTGGAGGTGGTCATAGAATCAAAGAATATTGGATTAGGATGAAACCTGTTCATCTCTTTCTTTTCAGACCAACCCTCGTCACCCGATGCTATTCCTGATTCAGGAATTCTTACACATGACATGAGCCAAGGTGGGTGCCTTGCATGTTTTCCTAGGCTTTCTCTCTGCTTCTGGACTGCACTCCAAGGTGGGGCAGGAACCCTGCCCTAGTTCTAATATCCCCCCACCCCCCTCATTACTTTCTTACCCCTCCCCCACCTCAGGGCCCAACAAAACACCTGAAACATGGAGTAGACATTCTACGAGTGTTTGATGGATTAATGAAGTAAGCACGTGATAACCAGGTTACTGGGGCAGCTTAGACTCTTGGGTGTTTAAATTTTTTCCCATCCCAGAAAAAATTTTTCCCCACAAACTTCCTGTCTCTGTTTTCTTCCTCTTAGAAAGCTCCTCTTGTGGTCCAATCCAAATCTACCCTGCTCTGAATTAATCCCATTTCTCTCCTCCAAAACCTCCTTCTTGATGCACTCACTTCTTCTTGTAGCCCTCCGTCACCTCCTGCACGTGGTTGAGCTCCGAGGCCAGCCTCCCACCGTCGGCCTCCACGCACTCGGCCTCCCGCCTCAGCGTCTCGATGTAGCCCTCGAACAGCGGCTCCAGGTTGCTCTCACAGCACTTGCGGTTCTGGTAGAACTGCCACTTGGTCTCCAGCAGCTTGTTCTGCTGCTCCAGGAAGCGCACCTGGTGTGGAGGTGGGAGAACAGTCGGTGGGAGGAGTCAATGTCCCCAGCCCTCCTCAGAGAGCAGGCAGAGTCAAGACAGAATGAGTTGTGGACAGCACGGGGCCCCTGCTGGGCTCTCCTGGCCTGAGGACTCCCCGTCTCATGGTTGTGTGTTCGGGCCTGAGGGAGGGTCTCTTCGGGTGGGCCTGGACAGGATGAGCGAGAAACTGAGGGGCACACATGCTGTGCTGGACTACCGCTGGGCTGAGGCGACAGGTAGGGTGGCAGGTAGTGATAGTCAGGAAAGGCTTCCTGAAGGAAAAGAATGTAGAGCAGGGGTGGGAGGATAAACGAGGATGGAAGCCCTTTACTCTGAGCTTTCCCAGGGCAGGGCCTATGGCTCCTTTATCTATGCCCTTAGTGGCCGGGCTGGGGCAGGGTGAGAGGCAATTTGAATGGATGGTCAAGGTGGGAAGGGCTTCCTAAGCTTTGGAGGTCAGAAGGGAAGGCTGTCACCAAGCAGGGTGGCTGAGGCCTGGGGAGGAGCAGGGGAGGGTGGCTTCTGGTCTTAAGTGGCCAAAACTTCATGTTGGACTCTCAGATGTCTCTGGAAGCCAGGCAGGTAATGTGAATGGGGGGAGATTCTGGGAAGTAGGGAGGGTGAGAACTGCAGGGAAATGAAGCATGCAGGCCATTGCAGGAAGTCATTCAACCTGGAGAGTTGCAGTGGCAACTGTGTGTACACTGGGCTGGCCAGGAAGGACATCTGCAAGCATGACTAGGCCTCTGGCCCCCAGGTTCCTGTTTCTCCTATATTTTGCTGGAGTCGAGACATCACCTTGCCTTTTGTCCTGGTGTCCTTTCGTCCAACTTGATAGAGTGCAGCTGGGAATTCCCTCCAGAAATAGGGAACCAGGACTGCTGATATTATAAGGGATCATTTTAGGTGGTCTTAGCTGATGGGGCTCCAGCATGGTGGGGAGTCTCAAGGCAGCCTTGTCTCTCATCTTCCATTTAAAAGTCATGGTCAGCTCCCACACTGCACCACACACAGCTCTGGTGTGCAGAACACTGGGGCCAAGAGGGGACACCGCTGCCCAGAGTCACACAGCGCATCAGCGGAGAAGCTGGGCATGGAGCCCAGGCCGCCTGCTCCTAGGCCAGGAGCTTTTCCAAATTCCATTCCTGGCCGCCTTTCCCAGGTGTGAGTGCCAGCACACTCAGGGTGCAGTGTCTGCTGAGGTGGAGCAGCTCCTGATGGAGGGAAGGGGGGACACTTGACCCCAAGCTTTGGGACCGTTTAGCTCCTGGGCCTAGGGAGCTGCAGAGAGCCTGGGCTTGGAGTCCTGCTCTGCCACCCACTCCCGGCGGGCCCTTGGGCAGGCCCCTTGTCTGTCTCCTTTCTAAGGGCTGATTGGGGGTGGCAGGAATTCTCAAATCGGAACCCTCTGCAGGCTGACTTCAAAATTTTGCCATCCCCTTGTATTATTTTACGCATGATTTATCTATAAGTGGGTTTGCTTAACAGTCACACTTAAGGGGTGAAAGGAGTAACTTTATATTGCATCGGAGTTGTAAAACCATTATCACTACGATTTTGTAAAAGGAAATCATAAAGCAAATTGTTGGAACTGTCGCCCCACACAGCTCTGACCCCAAGGCTGGCTCTCTCTATGAAAAGTGGGGGAGCAGCAAGTGTTAGAGGGAAGTTAAAGACATATTAGCACCCAGTGGAATTTTCTCCACTAAGCTAAAGAATTGAAACATTTCCGAGAGGAGAATGTACCACTTAAAATTACCACATAAAATATCAGCACTTCCCATTCCCGTTTCTAGAGAGACTGCCTGCCTGGGAATTCCCAGGTCCTCCCGGACTTGCAGGCTCGGGCCGGGCGAGCTCGCGAACACCCACATTGCCTGTGGCGGCCCTGCCCGCCCGCCCGGTCGGAGGCTGTGCAGAGCAGTGCTGTCAAGTCAAGAGCCCTGCCCAGTACACATCTCTCTGTGTCCGCCTGGGCTCTGGATCTGCGTCCATCTCCTGAGCCTACTGGGAGCCCACCTGGACCCTATCCCTCCTGCCCCGACTCTCCTTCAGCGCCCATCCAGCGACTGGAGATTCAGGAAAGGGCTGATCAGGGACACCCACCTTGTCAATGAAGGCAGCGAACCTGCTGTTGAGACACTTGATCTGCTCCTTCTCCTCGTGCTTCACGCACTGCGCATTGGGGTCGATCTCCAGGTTGAGGGGCGTGAGGAGACTCTCGTTGACCGACACGGTGGTGATGCAGGGCGGGCTGGGTCCGCACACGCCGCCAGAGCGGTATCCGAAGCTGCGGCCGCAGGAGCCAGAGCGGAAGCCCCCGCAGAGGCTCTGGCTGCCGAAGCCCCTGGCGAGGCCGCGGTAGCAGAAGACGCCGCGGTAGGGGGCGGCCGTGATGCAGCAGCGGCCGGGCCGGGGCCCGCAGGCCGAGGCGCAGCTGGGGGCGCGGACCCCACAGGGGGCTCCGAGGCCGGAGGACAGGCAGGACATGGCGCGGCGGCGGTGGCAGTGGCGGGCGCTGGACCTCGAAGTCCGCGTGGCGCCTTATATCGCTACCCGCTGGCCCGGGGAGGGAGCGAGCAGCCAACGCGTTTACTAGCTTGGAGGTCGGCCCTTGCTCCCCGTCCCGTCCGGAATGAAAGCGGGCCGGCACGCCGCCCGCCCGGCCACCTCCATAAAACCGTGTTTGCTACCCGCCCCCACCCCTCCCCACGCTTTATGGGGCCGGGAAGTGCCCGGTCAGCTCGGCCGGCCCTGCAAGGTGCACGCAGGACCGGCCCCCTACGCCCCTCTGCAGGGCTAGGCCTGAGTAGCGCTGGGGCTGGGGCTCCACGCCCGGGCCGGGCAGCTGGGCAGCTGGGCACACGCGGCCCCTCCTTGGCACCCAGGCCCGCGAAACCACCCTTTAGGCTGCGAAGCCTTCGTCTTAGTTATTTGTGCTTCTTATGGTGTGGGGGGCGAGTGTGCTTGTGTGTGTTGAAGGGCAGGGGCCTCTGAAGTCAGTCCTGCGTTTTGTTGTCGTGATCCTGCAAGGTGAGTATTTCCTCAAGTGCAACATAGGGATAGCAGCCCCCACCGGAGAGCCGTTAGGAGGACCTGACGAGGTCGTGGACGGGAAAGCATTTAGGGCTCCACCTAGCACTTAATAAGAGCTCCATAATTGTTTGCTTATTTGTTTGTTCTGTTTATTCTACTATTATTAATTTGCCACTCATCCTGCCTCTCTTTGGGAAAAACTCTCTCTTCTCTCTTTATCAGAACTCAGCTTATAGCTCCTCTCCTTGTGAGTATGGCACCCTCCCCTGTACCTGTCCCCACTCTGCTAGGTGGAGGGGAGGGAGCTGCTTCTGTGGAGTGCTACAGTGTGTGAGGGCTTTAAAATGCATTATTTCCTCTAACCTCCAGGCACCCTTCTGAGGTTTACCTGATTATGAAGGTGAACTCAGAGCAGCCCTCACACAGTGACTTGTTTAAGGTCACGCACAGAAGGCTCCACGGAGAGGCAGAGTCAGATTCTGACAGGTGGCACCCAGCCCTCCCCCACACCGGCCCCTCTCTGGAGCTGAGTCTTTGGGAGCTGAGGAGGGTTGGGTTCCTCTAGGAGGCAGGAGCCAGACTGCCAGGCTTTGGGCCCTTAGAGAAATGTCTGATCCAAAGCCTTCCCTTCAACTGGTGCTGGGTCATGGCCACCAACTCTTGAAGGCCAAGCCTATCATAATGAAAGTTAATGATATGTCCAGTTATAGACAGAGGTAACCAAAGTGTGAACTCAGCAGTCGGTATTAAAAAGAAACATGTAAATCATCCTTAGCTTCCTTTGTTTTAAAATATAAGTTATTATTATGTGAAGGGTGATTAAATCCTGGAATCCCAGAGGTCGTGATGGCCAGCCGTGCCTGGCTTTGGGCTGCCTGGCATACCATTTCCAGGGAGTGCCCAGTGCCCCTCTGCTGCCCTTCCAACACTCCTGAGAGCACGAATCCCTTTGATTCAGCCTTGGTTTTGTGGGAGTTTCAGCCCAACCTTAGTCCTGCCCTCTGTAGAAGACGGAGCCCAGCTCCACAGCATCTTGTGCTTCTACTTCCAGCTGCAATTGGAGTTGTCAGCTGTGTGACCTGTGGCTTTAGGACTGTGTATTCCTACTCCAACTTTCTCCAGGGAACGCTAGTAGTCATGGAGATGTCCCCCTTTGGTGTCCCCCTCATGAGAGGAAATGAACCTACCCTGAAGAATGGAGGACTTAAATTAGTCTTATGGAGGCACTTGCATGGTGCTTGCTTGGACCTCTGTCTGGGTTTTGGTGGGTAGATGGATAGGACTTTCTGTGCTATCACAATCCATGAGGAGGTTACTAATCAGCTTTTGTCCACATAGATAATTAAACTCATTAAAATCTAGAGAGACCAGAGGACTGCCGGTTGATTTGTGCCCACTAAGAACATAACGCAGAGGGGAGGGAATTGAAAGTTTCAACAGCTGGAACACAGTACCCCCCAAAGTGTTAGTACTGGTCTCTGACCTAGCCTCAGGAAACACTCTCCCTGGTGTCCTTCATCCTCTTTATTATTCTTGGAACCAAGTGACATCGGCTGCAGCATGAGAGATCAGACACAATCGAGAAGAGATTTCCCCACAGAGAGGGTTGGTAGTTACACTTCCCTGGAGGAGAGGAGGGCTGCTCCATTCTTGGCCAGATCTTCTAGAAATCACTCCCTTACCCGTTTTATCTCCAGTCCACCAGTCTATTGATGAAAAGCAAATGCTCTCTTGGCTGTTAGGTTTCCTCGTAACCCCCGCCTCCTCCCAAGGGGCCCTGGGAGCCAATTCCAGGCAGGGAGCAAATACCTGCTGAGCATTCTGTAGGAACCTGGCTGAGAGCGTGAAGGAGGAGGCCGCATTCCCCAGGCAGGGCAGGCAGGCAGGCACAGAGGGCCTTAATGCAAAGTTGCAGGTGTCGGGCTCTAATGGAGGAACGCCATGCCAAGGGGCTTGGGGCCAGAGGTCAGGGCAGGGTCCTTGAGCAGATGACAGTTTGATTGGGCCTGAAGAATGGTGAAGAATTGGATGTGCTGAGATGAGAGGGGGAGGGGGGATGATGTAAGCACAGACACAAAGCAATAGAGGTTATAGATGTGAAAGGGACAGCTGGCAGTCCACTTTAGCTGAAAAATAGGGGATGAATGAGGGCAGGGGGAAAGGAGGCAGGCTGGGGCAAGATGGTGGGTATGGAGGATGAACAGGGCAGGCTTGGAATGTCAGGCTGAGCACTGGAGGTGCTTGACCTTGGGAGGCCCATGACCAGAGGTGTGTGAGCCAATGGGACATGGAGATAGTATATGGAGTGGATGTGTGTGTGAAAGTGTGGATGTGTGTGAAAGTGTGTGTGTGTGTGTGTGCATCTAGTTTTGGTAATCCAAGGCATCATTATGAAACATCTTGAACATCACAGTGCTCATTTTGGAAATCATTCTTCCTTCTTAATGGTGTAGTGGTCAAGAGGGTTTCTGGAATCAGACACAGCTAGGTTCCAGCCTGGGCTCTGCCACTTACAATCTGGGCAAAAAATCCCACAACATCTCTGAGCCTCAGTTTCTTTTGTATCTAGAATAAAGCATAAAACTTGCTCAGGGAGGTGGTGAGGATAAAGTGAGGTGTGTATGTAAAGCATTGGTAGAATTCCTTGTGCATGGTAAGTGGCCAACAAATTCTAGCTGCTTCTATTATTGTTATTACTGTTATTTCCCTTCTATTGCCCGTTGGTCACCCCAGGTACCTGCCCTGGTAACCATCCCCAGCCCCCCCCCAACTCCCCATGTCAACCTGATCTTCCAGGTCTGGAGGTGGCTTGGGACCAGCTCCCCACTCCCACCAAAGGTTCTGAGTTATCATTATTGTCCCCGTGCCAGTACGAGCAGCTCCCAGGACAGTGTTGTTTGTGGGGACCTCTCTGCCACCTGTACCTGTGACACCCAATGCAGTGGGAAGGGAGCCTGTAGCAGCAGCTGTAAGAAGTGTTCAGTTGGCAGGGCTTGAGGAAACACCTGAGTCCCCAGCCTTTCCCCCTGCAGAGCCCAGCTGGCCTTGTGCACAGCCCAACCACGTGCGGCCCGGTGGCAGGTACAACCGGCTGATCTTGCCTGGGCCATCTTCCCTCTGTCCGCTTCTCACTTCCTGCTGTGTGAGAAACTCGCTCCTGTCTCCCGCCTCCCCCAGGCCAAGAACGGCTACTGGGAGGAGCGACATGTGGATGTATTCTTTTTTATTTACTCATTTTCTTTAATTGATTTTATATTTTTGGATTTAATCTTTATTGTATTTTTTCCATTACCAGTTAGTCCCCTCATACCCCTCTCCCCTCAGCAATCACCACACTGTTGTCCATGTCCATGAGTCCTTCTTATTTTTTGCTCAGTCCCTCCACCTGCTCACCGCCCCCCGACTAGCTGACACCTGCTCTCCATCTATGAGTCCGTCCTCACTTTCCTCGTTAGTTCCGTTTGTTCATTAGGTTCCACACATGAGTAAAATCCTATGGTATTTGTCTTTCTCCTACTGGTTTATTTCACTTAGCACAATGTTCTCCAGGTCCATCGATACTGTTGCAAAGGGTACAATTTTCTTCTTTTTTACAGCCAAGTTGTATTCCATTGTGTAAATGTCCCATAGTTGTTTTATCCACTCATCTACTGGTGGACACTTGGGCTGCTTCCATATCTTGGCAATTGTAAATAACACTGCAATGAACATAGGGGTGCTTATGTTCTTTTGAATCAGTGTTTTGGGTTCCTTCAGATGTATTCCCAGAACTGGGATCACTGGGTCAAAAGGCAGATCTATTTTTAATTTTTTGAGCTATCTCCATACTGCTTTCCACAGTGGCTGCACCAAGCTGCATTCCCACCAACAGCTCAAAAGTGTTCCCCTTTCTCCACATTTTGCCAGCACTTGTTTGTTGATTTATTGATGATAGCCATTCTGACAGGTGTGAAATGACATCTCATTGTGGTTTTAATTTGCGTTTCTCTGATGATTAGTGATGTTGAGCATCTTATCATGTGTATCGGCCATCTGTATGTCCTCTTTGGAGAAGTGTCTATTCAGGTCCTTTGCACATTTTTTAATTGGATTGTTTGTTTTTTGGGTGTTGAGTTTTGTAAGTTCTTTATAAATTTTGGATATTAACCCCTTAACAGATGTATTGGCAAATGTTTTCTCCCATTCTGTTGGTTGCCTTTTTTTTGAGATAGGCCTGTAACACAGTGAATTTCCCCCTTAGGATTGCTTTCCTAGTGTCCCACAGCTTTTGGATTGTTGTGTCCTCATTTCCATTTATTACAAGGTGTCTTTATTTCTTCCTTGATCTCGTTGTTGACCCATTCATTGTTTAATAACATGTTACTTAGCTTCCATATCTGTGTGTTTTTCAGTGTTCTTGTGATTGACTTCTACTTTCATAGCATTGTGGTTAGAGAAGATGCTTGATATGATTCCCATCTTCTTAAGTTTGTGGACACTTGTTTTGTGTCTTAACATGGTCTATCCTAGAAAACGTTCCATGTACACTTGAAAAGTATGTATATGCTTCTGCTTTGTGATGAAATACTCTGAAGATATCAATTAAATCCATTTGATCTACTGTGTCATTTAGGGCTGCTGTATCCTTGTTGATTTTCTGTCTGAAAGGTCTATCCATTGAGGTCAATGGGTGTTAAAGTCCCTGACGATGACTGTATTTCTGTCGATCTCTCCCTTTACATCCATCAATATTTGCTTCACATATACAGGTGCTCCTATGTTGGGTGCATAAATGTTTACTAGGGTTCTATCCTCTTTTTGGATTGTTCCCTTTATCGTTATGTAGTGTCCTTCTTTGTCTCTTATTATAGCCTTTGTTTTAACTTCTATTTTGTTGGATATAAGTACTGCTGCTCCAGCTTTTTTTCCTTTCTATTTGTATGAAATATCTTTTTCCATCCCTTTACTTTTAGCCTGTGTGTATCTTTCGATCTGAGATGGGTCTCTTGGAGGCAGCATACATATGGGTCTTGTTTTCGTATCCATTCAGCTACCTTATGTCTTTTGGTTGGAGCATTTAAGCCATTTACATTTTTAAATTGTATTTATTTTCAGGGAGAGGAGCAGGGCAGGAGAAAGAGAGGGAGAGAATCATTGATGCATGAGAGATACACGATTTGTTGCCTCTTGCACTCCCCCAACTGTGGACCCAGCACACAACCCAAGCACGTGCCCTGACTGGGAATCAAACTAGCGACCTTTTGGTTTGCAGGCCGGCACTCAATCCACTGGGCCAAACCATCCAGGGCATCATTACATTTAAGGTGATTATCGATAGATACGTATTTAGTGCCATTTATTGTTAGACTATTTTCTTCTCTTGTTTTCTTTCTCTTTCCCTTTCCTTCTTAAAGCAAGCCCTTTAACGTTTGTTGTAGTACTGGTTTGGTGTTAACAAACTCCTTTAGTTTTATCTTGTCTGTGAAGCTCCTTGTTTCTTCTTCAATTTTAAATGATAGCCTTGCTGGATAAAGTAGCTTATAATCATTACTCTAAACACTCTATCTGATAAATTGTTTGCTTCCATTTCATCTAGTTCTGGACAATACTGTTGTTCTTTCATTTGAGGTCTGATTCTTTGTCTTCCCATTTTGGCTGCTTCTTTGCATTTTCTGCCTTAATTGTTAAACTAATCAGTGATATAGCCTCAAGCTGTAATCAGCAGCCTGGCTTAAGCACTATAGGGCGGGGCAGAGTAATTCCTGGGGGCAGGGCTATTGCTTCCCCTCAGGCTGATGCCATTCAGAGGGGAGAGCTCTGCCTGAGCAAGATGGTCTCTGCTCTATGGGGAATGACTTAGCACAAGGATCCTGGCAGCTGTTTGTTCAGTTCTCTCTCCAGAGTCTCCAACCCCAGACTCTCCTCAAACATCTCTAGTCCATTCTGCCCTCCTTCTGCTGGAGCCCAGGATAAGTGGCTGCAAACGAAATTTTGTGTGTTGGCTCTTTAAGAGACTCTCTGGGTCTCCAGCCATCTCTCCCTGGCAGACAGAACCCCTGCTGCTTTTCAGCTGGATGTTATCTGGGTTCCTTTCTGGCTCTGGTGCTATAGGCTGGGGATCCCAGCTTGGGATTTAAACCTCATACCTCTCAGGGGAACCCCCCGCCCCTGCCCCAGCTGCTGAATTATCTCTTTGGAACTTAAGCTTCTACCAGTGGGAGCCCAGCCATCGCTCTTGTGCCTCCCCTGAATTCCTTACAAGTCTCGTTGTGGTGAAGTGGTTTCTTCTGTCTGTCCCTTATTATAAGGCTTCTTTCCAGCTAGTGTTCAGTTGGTTATTCAGGATGATTTCTCTACAATTCAGTTGTAATTCCAGATTGGTCCTGGAAGGAGGTTAGTGTAGCTTCCATCTACTCCTCTGCCATCTTGAATTCTACAAGTGGATCTGTTTTATTGAAGATTCTGGGCTGCCTGACCCCACTAAGAGGACCTCCCCTCAGCCCCCACCTCCTGACCTTCCCCTTCTCTTGTACTCTTGCCCCTCCCTTCCTTTCCCAAATCTCCATTTCCTCTTTGCTCTCTGTGCTTAAAATAAAATCACACAGTTCCTGTCATACTTGTTACTCTTTTTTTGTCCGTTATTCAGGCCTGGAGGGAGTGGATGGGATCTCCAGAGGGCGTTCAATGTGTTGGGGACTGCTAAGGTCATGCCAGTTATTTATTCATTGGTGCGCTTAGGGCTGGGAACACTGAGGTTGGGTGCTTTCATGGCTCAGGGGTCCTTGGGGTAATTTTTAATTGCTAGGAAGTGTCTGGCACAGTGCTGGCTCACAGCAGGCACTGAGCAATGTTGAGAGAATGAATGAATTTATCTTTAAGCTTTCCAATTTTTCATAGGCCAAAAAATAAAATTGCTTGTTGTGTTGGAGAGGATATAATTTTTTACATATTGCTAATCAAAGTATAAATTATTATCATGACTTTGGCAAATATTTTTGTGTGTGTTGTAACATTGAACATTTGGCTATTCTATGATCAAGAAGTTCCACTCCTAGGTGTATATAAAAGAGAGAAATTCTCACACATATGCATCATGAGACATTTAGAAAAATGACCATAGCACCAGCTTTGTAAGAGGAAAAACAAAAGAAAACAATAATACAATTACATCATGTGTGGTATATTCACTCATTAGAATACTAGGAATCCTAGTGAAGGAATCCGAGTTACATATTTTTTTTAAAAAGCAAGTGCCCTTTTATTTAAAAAAAACAACCCAAAACAAGAAGAACCCCAGAAAATATTATTAGGTATATGCATGTTCATGATAAAACTAAAAAAAAAAAAAAAAAAGGAGGGGAATGATGACACAAATTCAAGGTAGTCTGTAGGTAGATATAAATTATTAGTGATGTTGTGGTTCTCGTGTCAGCAAGTGGGCTCATGGGTATTTAATTTTTTTTTTCTTTTTTTCTTTTTATACAAATGTTTGACACCAAGCGTCTCTGTCTTGCTACAGAATTGTGCTAGACAGAGATAGTTATGTATCAGTTGTTTTAAGCAGGGGGGACGACAATAAAACACTTCAGTTGTATTGTAACTGTGCCTGCATCATGGGTATTTAATTTTTGTTATATTATTAAATAAGTAATAAAATCAATATGCTACTTGTAAAAATTAACCTAAAATGTGAGTTCATAAGTTGAAAGTGAAAGAGCATGTTAAGGTAATTGGTTAGAGGATCAGAGTGCATTGTACATAGTAGGAGTGAGTAATTTTTCATGAAACTTATTTCAGTTTATCTGCATAGATATGTATGTAGATACTGATTCATGATATAAAATAGATTTCTTATTTTGAGTTGTGGTTAAAAAAGTTTGGAGGACTTCTGGTCAAGATGGAGGAGTAGGTAAATGCAGCTTACCTCCTTGCACAACCACATCAAAATTACAACTAAAATATAGAACAATCATCACTCAGAACTGTCCAAAATTGAGTTGAATGAAAGTCTGAAAACTACAGAATTAAAGAAACCACATCCATCTAGATGGGTATGAGACAAGGAGATGAGATGTGGAATGGGCTGGTTCATGTGTGGTGGATAATTTGGGAGGGATATGTCAGGAGCGAGGAGTCCCAGCCCCATACCATGCCCCACCAGCCCAGGGTCCCAGTGCCAAGAAGATAAGTTCCCATGACTTCTGTCTGCAAAAACCAGTGGGGGTTGAGTTGGTGGAAGAAACTTCTGGAGTCCCAAACAATTCCTCTTCAGGAATCTACACACGGACTTACTCAGACTCACTTCCTCAGAGCTCCAGCACTGGGGTAACAGCTTGAAAGGTACCAGTGGCATATGGGGAGGAACTGAAGTGTCTGGCATCAGGGTGAGAGCAGGGGGACAGCTTACTCCTAGACAGAAAAGTAGGCAGAGACCGTTGTCCCTTTTCTGAACCCTTCTCCCAACAGAGCCACGGAGCCTGCAGGTGGGTGCCATATCTGAGACTCCATCAAACTGGCTAATACTGTTTGCCCTGCCCTGAAGATCCTTTGAGACTCTGCCCCACCCAACTTCCAGGCCCACCCAAGTTGTTAAGAGTGGCTTTTCCATATGAATGGCTGGTCTTGGCTCATGCTTCACAAGTTCTTAAATCCTCTAAAGCAAGCAACAGCCAGCCTCAGTGAGCCTCCAGCCCCCATACCTCTTGCTAAGTGGTGTCAGGCATGGCACTGGTAGCAACCAGCCTAGGTTCACAGCTTGGCTTCACCTGGGAAACTTTAAGCCCAGCACAAGTCAGCAGCCATCTAAGATTGCTTTAGAGCTCATGCAGGGTGGCCCCAGGCAGAACATAGGTAGGGGCTGATCTTGGCCTGCACCACCTGGAAAACCCCAGAGCCTACAAACCCAGTGGACACCTATAGACTATGTTGGCATACCACCACCCTGACCGTGCACAACTGATCCTCCACAGAGGTGGTGGTTGGTGGTCAGTGGTCACAGCTGGTCCTTGAAACTGACTGGCCTAGGTAATTCCCTCCCATTCATCTGCCAACAGCAATCAAGGCTCAAGTACAAGAGGAGGGTGTACTCAGCCCACAGGGAGGGTGCACCTCAAGTACTCAACTTGGGTGATCTGAGAGGCTGTGCCACTGGACCCTACAGGACACTTACTACATTAGGCCACATAACCAAGACAGGGAATCATAGCAGCTCTACCTAATGCAAAGAAACAAACACAGGAAGGCTGTCAAAATGAGGAGACAAAGAAACAAGGCCTAAATGAAAGAAGAGATCAAAACTCCAGAAAAAAAAATTAACAAAATGGAGATAAGCAATCTATCAGATGCAGAGTTCAAAACACTGGTTATAAAGATGCTCAAGGAACTTAGTGAGGACCTCAACAGCATAAAAGGATTCAGTCAGAAATGAAGGATACACTAATTGAAATAAAGAACAATTTACAAGGAAACAACAGTAAAGTGGATGAAGCCAAGAATCAAATCAATGATTTAGAACATAAAGAAGCAAAAAACAACCAATCAGAACCAGAAGAAGAAAAAAATCTGGAAAAACGAGGATAGTTCCGACATTCTCATCATAGGGGGACCAGAAGGAGAAGAGCAAGAAATTATAAATCTATTTGAAAAAAAATAATGAAAGCAAACTTCCCTAATTTGGTGAAGGAAATAGACATGCAAGTCCTGTAAACATAGAGAGTCCCAAACAAGATAGATGTTTGGCTCACTCCAAACTACATCATAATTAAAATGCCAAAGGTTGAAGATAAAGAGAAAATCTGAAAAGCAACAAGAGGAAAGCAGATAGTTACCTATGAGGGAGTTCCCATAAGACTGTCAGCTGATTTCTCAAAAGAAACTTTGCAGGGTAGAAGGAATTGGCAAGAAATATTCAAAGTGATGAAAAGCAAGGACTACAACCAAGATTACTCTATCCAGCAAAGCTATCATTTAGAATAGGACAGTTAAAGAGCTTCCCAGACAAGAACTAAAGGAATTCATTATCACCAAATCATTATTATATGAAATGTTAAAGGGACTTATTTAAGAAAAAGAAGATCAAAACTATGAACGATAAAATGTCAATAAATGCATATTTATCAACAATTGACTCTAAAAAACAAACTAATAAAAGAAGAACAGAGACAGAATCATGGATGTGGAGAGTGTTTTCACGGTTGCCAGATGGGAGAGGGGTGTGGGGAATGGGTGAAGCGGTGAGGGGATTAAGAAGTACAAATAGGTAGTTATAGAATAGCCATGGGGATGTAATATAGGAAATGGAGTAGCCAAAGAACTTATATACACGACTCATGGACATGAATAATGGTGTGGGGATTGCCTGAGGAAGTGGAGGTTGCTGGTGGAGGGGGGCAAAGGGGAAAAATCAGAACAACTGTAATAGCATAATTAATAAAATATAATTTTTTAAAAAAAGAAGTAAAAAACGTTTGATACATTCTGAAGAACCTCTTGCCAACGTATGCCAGTAGATATGTACCAAAAAGTTCATAGCAGAACTGTTTGTTATAACAAAAACAAAAATACACATATGCACGCCCATAGGACAATGGAGGATTATTCATACACTAGAATACTATGCAACAAGAAAAAAAGAAACTAATGGGCAAATCTCACAAATGGGATGTTGAGGAAGAAAAGCAAGTTACAGAAGCATACAGGGTGATTTTATTTGTATAAAACATAAAAGTAGTCAAAATTAAATGATTGCTTAAGGGTTCATTCACACATGATAAAATAATACAGAAAAGCAAGAGAACGCGTAACACAAAAAACCAGGACAGTGGTTACTTTGGAGATTGGATGGGGTCAGGGATGAAGGGTCTCACGGGGGGCTTTGAAGGTGCTGGGGGATACATGAAGATTTGTTTTATTATTTTTGCATTTAAATTGTTAAATATATGTTACATATAACCTTTTTACATGCATGAGAAATTTGTAAACGAAAAGAAATGCCAACAGCAGCATGTGCTCTCTAGTCCTGTGGCTACGTCAGTTTAGAATTATAACCCCAGATTTCTTACCTAGTCTTGAAACTGGAATCCCCAGCCCCAGTTTCCTCCCGCCTGTCTGTCTTCCACATGCTACCAGAGAGGCCTCCCCAAACTGCGCCTCTGGTAGCAATGTGGCTGGTCTGCTCAAACACATTCTGTGGCTCCCCACTGCCCACCACATAAGCCCAAACTCCTCACCCCCACACATTTCTCTGACTTTCCCTTTCCTCCCCCTCCTTCTCCTTCTTTAGGCCTGTTCCAGGCCAGGGACCTCCACTTTTTCATCTGCGCTCACAGAATGGCCGCCTTGTAGTCCATGTCAGAACTCTGCAACTGTAACAAGGTGAGGTCACAAAGCCCTTAAGAAGGAGAGGCCTTGTCCTCAGCGGCAAGGATTCTGGAAGCTTCCCGGACTGGAGCTCGGCTCAGTGCTCACGGGAGGCTTGGAGACTATACGGCTCTGCTCAGCATGGTAAGACTTTCCCACACGGCTCACAGGCTCACGTGGGATGAAGGGGCTTGGACTTCCCCCACGTCTGGGACAAGCTTGTCTGCTGTGTCTACAGCTTTTGGGAACGGGAGCAGAAAACGGTGGGAAGTGGGACGGGGTATAAGGCAGAGATGGGTGGGAGATGATGCTTTTTAGCCTATTCATACCTTTTCCTCCAAACCTCATCTTCCCTCGAAGGAAGTTTGCCCTGAGCTGGTATGAACAGTTCCTATTCTTTGGGTAGAAGAGGTGTGTGTCTTTTTCTGTCCCTCAGAGTGTAAAGAGCTTAAGATTTGATCTGGCTCAGCTGTTGACTGGCTGGGTCAATCAGGTCCCTCTGCATCCCTGCTTCCTAGTGTGGTAGATGTTAGGAGCATCAGCTTGCCCAGGGAAAGGCAGTGGAGACAGTAACATGTACCTGGCCCACTTCACAGGCGGTTGTGGACCGCAGTGAGGGGGTGGAGGTAAAAGACTTTGAAGAGTGTAAGGCATCGTGCTAGGGTCACTTACTGTTCCTGGGCCGTTTATATGCTGGTCTGTGGAGACGAGGTGCGGGAAAGGAAAAGCCACTGATTTCGTTCCTTGTAGACAGCCCTTCCCATCCAGATTTCGGCCCCTCTGCAGGAGAAGCCAGAATCTGGATCCGTCTCTCTCTGACATTCATCAAATTAAGGAAGTTTAGTCATACTTAGGTTTTTTAAAAGTATTTTTAAAATTAGAAATGACTGAATTTACTGCCCTGGCTGGTGTAGCTCAGTGGCTTGAGCGCAGGCTGGGAACCAGAGGTCCCGGTTCGAGTCCCCGTCAGGGCACATGCCTGGGTTGCAGGCCAGGTCCCCAGTGAGGACCATGTGAGAGGCAACCATACATTGCTGTTTCTCTCTCCCTCTTTCTCCCTCCCTTCCCCTCTCTCTAAAAATAAATAAATAAAATCTTTAAAGAAAAAAGAAGTTACCGAATTTTGTTAAAAGCTTTTTGTATTTAGATGATATATAAGTGGTGAATGACAATTGATTTCCTAGAGCAGACTTCCTATTCCTGGGATAAACCCTATGTGATCTCAGTCCAAAAACTCAGCTCAGTAGATTGTTGCCCCGCATTGTTGCCCCCGAGTTCACGCTACTTCTGGCTCTCCAGGCCTGGTGGAACGCCCACCACTACGCCAGCTAAGCTCATTGCATTTTCCCAACAACCTTTGCGGACAGGAAATATTGTCATCCCCATTTAACAGATGGAGCAGCAGAGGCCCAGGAAAATTAGATGATCAATCCATGGTAGCAGGTGGATGGGTGGGTAGTGGACTGTTTTTTGGCCTCAGTCAACTGTCCTTATTTACTCTCCTCATTTCCCTGATCCTGCCCACCCTCTGCTGCCCCTACCCCCAGTGTGAAGAGACAAAAGTGGCCATGCAGAGACACGCGCAGAGCCTGAGGCACAGCAAGGAGGAGCTGAACAGTCTTAACCAGGCCATCCAGCGGCTGACTGTGGAGGTGGACAGTGAGAAGAGTCAGGTGAGGGGTGCAAGGGGTTGGGGGCACAGTGGTGACAGTAGGGGTGTGTCCATTATTTGTGACAACTAGACTACAATCCCCATCCTTTGGAATAAAGTTTCTATTTGTAAATGTCTGAGCAAATAGGAGTGCGGCTGTGTGTGTGTGTGTAAGCCTCCTTGTAGTTCATGTGGGTGAGAGATTAGCATGCAGGTAAATACGTTTGAATATGTGCACTTGTTTGTATACCGTTTTTTGTGTATGTACCTTTTTATGTCTACGTGTTTTGTTTGTCCTATGTAGCATTAAATTTGACCTCATCTTATCAGAAACTGCAAGATTTTACCTAGAAATCGTTTTCTGGGTTCTCTGAAAATGTGCGGATCTGGTGATATTAAACTATGATCCCACATGGTAACATTTGGCTAGAGGAAAGAGGTCCCTGTCTTCCCCGCATGGGCATATGCTCCTTTGCGTGCCACAGCTCCACCCCCCCCCCCCCAACTCCGACTGCCTTCTCTGACACCGAGGCAGGAGGTTCTTCGCCATTTATCTCCCCTTCCCTGTAGAAGAGAACAGGTGCTGAAGGTGTCTCTCTCTCGGGCTGAGACATGAAAGACAGGGAACATAAAAGAGGTCCCGGTGATTTCAGGACAGTGAGAGCATGCGCACTTCTCTGTGGGACTGGGTACTGTGTATATAGTTAACACCTGACCTTTACCTTCTGATGCCTCCAGCCCCGCCTCGGGAGGCATTTGTGTCTGTGACGCAGGCTGCAGGCCTGGGAGAGGGGAGTTCCCACATGAATGCCTTCTTTCTCCTGACTTCTCTCCTGTCAGCCTCCTCGCTTTCCTCCCAGCATGCGCTCTGTCAAGCCCTTCCCGCCGCACTCCACACTGCTCAGGGAACGGGTCTGCTTTGGTCTTTTCTTGCTTTTTGCAGATAGAAGTGTCTCGGGCTCTGAGGGAGAGTTGTGGGGGTTCTCCCTCCTCCAGGAACTGATGACTCTGAGGGGACCAGCTGTTCAGGTTCCAGGGGTGGCAGAGTGAGAGGGTAGGCATGTTGGGGTGCAGTCTCCCACCCGCCAGAGCTGCTCTGATCCCCTCTGCTGGCTTCCTAAGCAGCAAGCACACCTCCCCAAGGCAAGCGGTTATTATTATTATTTTGCCCCAAAGACCACAAGTTTTAGTCTTTTGTGAGAACAGGATAGTCTTCTTATTAGTTTCCCTCATAAAACAATAATGCCATCATTTTGTGCTAAGGAGCATTTGATGCTTTTCGCATCTGAACTCATATTAGAAAGGGTCACTATACTGGTGTAAAAGGCTTTCCCTCAGCCATCCCTGATGGCTGGTGCCAAATCTCCATCCTGGTAGCAGTGTGGACACACACATACACGCACACACACGTGTTTCACAACAGGCATGCTCACTCTACACAATGATCTGTAATCCTCACTGGTCTTCCATCCTCAGAGACAGGTCTGGCCCTTGAGGGGAAATGGGTGAGGACCAAGGATGACCTTCTGTCTGTGGTCTTCCCTTCACCCTCAGCCCTGCAAACTAGAAGGAGCCAAGCACCTGCCAGCTCTGCAGGAGGAGGGTGCCTCAGGCAGTGCCAAGGGCAAGCTGGCCTCACTGGAGGCCGCCCTGCAGCGGGCCAAGCAGGACATGGTACGGCAGCTGCGGGAGTACCAGGAACTCATGATCGTCAAGCTGGGCCTGGACTTTGAGATTGCCACCTACCGCAAGCTCCTGGAAGACGAGCAGAGCAGGTGAGGGGTGGGCAGTGCTTCAGATATAGCAAGCACACAGGTGGGGTGGAGGGGGGGTCACCCCCTGTGTCCTCAGCAGCTGGGGGAAGGGTGGGGAAAGGTGACCTGAGTATCCATGGACTTGTTTTCCTGGAGCCAATTTGTTCCCACTATTCAACAGCCCTGTAGACAAAAGGCCCCAGCTAATGAGCTTCATGATACCTGGGTTGGGGCAACTCATAAAGTCATTCATCCCCAGGATCAGACAGCAGGGGTGAGTTTGTTCAGCCGGGGGGAGTAAGGTCTCAGTGTGAAGTGTCTTCTCAGTTCTGTCCCCCTTCCTAAGACCTGGGGAAGGCAGTGTTTGTGGGAACAAGTAGGGCCTGGCTTTTACCCTTAGGCAGCAGTAGAGACTCAAGGACTGCCAGTTCCATCCAGCTGGGGACACAAGGCTTAGGGGAGGGGGAGGGAATCCACCATGTAACAGGCATGCTGCATTTATCATCTCCTTCAAGTCCATAAAAACCCTGGGAGGGATGCTTCTATCCCCATTTCACAGACGAGGAAACTGAGTCTCAGAGAGGGCAAAAGGACTACTTCAAGGATGCACAGGTAGGAAGGGATTAAGTGAGGCTTGAACAGTATCCTTCAGATAATGGGGCTGTCTTCTCTGTGGTCTCCTTTAAAATGCACCCCCACCCATGGTCTCCCCTTTCAAGATGTTTAGGCCCAAAAAAGTGTAGATCTCTTGCTTCCTTCCTCTTCCAAGAAGTCATCAATATAAAAGTGAGTTATTTAAATTTACTCAAAAGTCTGTGGGGATCTGAAAGAACCAAAGAGCTTGCAGGATGGAATGATTTCTGCCTTTCTGGAGAGGGCCAGGAGTGTTCTGTCTTAGAGAATGCGGATGGTTACACCAGAAGGTAGACACACTTTACCTGTTTCCTCTGCCTACAGGCTTGGCCTAAGACTGGGAGCAGGGAGCCTCAGTAAGTAAATAATAGCTATAAATTGGGTTAGAGGGACCAAATCTTATTCCCCCTCCTTGTGTGTATCCTTTTAGGAAGGGAGAAGGGGTCTGCTTCCTCTGCCTCCCTTTGCCAGGGGCTATTTCTTCTCTTGGGGTCTTTGTGTTTGGGTGTGCTAGAAGGAGGTGGTCCTACGGTCTGCCCTTTGTGGGGAGGTTCTGTTGGTTTTGCCTGGTGTGTGGAAGGAAGTTCTGTGGGTTTATCCTCGTGGAGAAGGCTGTTTTATTCTTGAGTGGGAGGAATCTGTGTCTGACTTCAGGGAGGGACAGATTCTCCCTTCTGTTTCTGGGGTCGGGGGAAGGGGTCTGTATCTATTCCTTTGGGGATTTTGCTCATCTGTCTCTTAGCAGGGAGGGTCTGTGCATTGCTTCCTGGTGGAGTTGTCTGTATGTCTGTCTTCTGGGGCGGAGGGAGGGAAGGGGGTATCCTCCCCTTCAGCAGCTGCTCTCTGCTCAGCCCAGGGCAGCGACCCCACCGGCAGGCCCGGCTTGGCCATGGGCGCCACCGGCCTGCTGCCGCCAAGAGCGGGTTCCGACACCCTGGATACGAGCGCCCCTGGCGACAGCTGCGCGCTCTGCAGCTCCTCCGGCTGTGTCGGGGATTTCAGCGGCAGAGGCTTCCGCGGATGTTGAACACTTCCTGCCACGTACAGAAGTCAAAAAACCCTAGCTTTTGCCCCAAAGACTTGGTCTCAGATGCCCCTCCCATGGATCTGGTCCCCACCTCACCTCTCTCTCCTGCCCCTCACCTCGGAGCATAAAGTCTCTGAATGTTGTTTTGCCCCTCTGAACTGCCCCCGCCCCTCTTTTTCTGGGACCCCTCTTTCGCAATAAAAATGTTCTGCAGTGGACTGAGCCGCTAGGTTCTTTGCACTTGGATTCCTCAGGCTATTCCTAGAATGAAGACAAAACTGGCTAGATTTGGGGTTGGGGGCACTACCAAGAAGCAACCATCTTAGCTCTACTTTGCAGAGGAGCTGAACACTGCATTCATTCATCCACTCACTCACTCGCTCTACAAACACTTACTGAGCGGCCTCTGAGGGTCAGGCATGGTGTTTGGTAAGCAAGACAACACTCTAGTCCCCGCTCTCTGGATATGACATTCCGGTGGGGAGGCAGGCCACAAACAAGGAAACAGACCAGAAAGAGAGTGGAGTGGGAGAGGGATGAGGACGAGCCTTCCACTGCCCACGCAGCGGCGCTTGAAGGCGGGCACACGGGCGGATGGCCATCGCAGACTGGGGCTGGGAGATATGTATGAACACAACCGGGTGGTCAGGCCTGAGTTCTAGTTTAACAACTGATGTAATGGAGGGCTGGGAACAACGTAGTGTGGTGGAGAAAAGCTTGTCTATGGAATCAGACTGAGGTCCCGGTTCCACCTCTACTCCAGGTCTATGTTGTAGTTTATTTTTATTTTTATTTTTCACAAGGTAACTGGACTTTAGGGGGCAGAAGACAGGCCAGTTTGGGGGGTAAGGTGGCCAGTGAAGTTCTGGGTTTCTGAGCTCTTTCCTTGCCACACAGCCTGAGAGATGCCTCCATTCACGAAGCTCACATTCTTTTTTATTGCACAAAGGTTACATTATCAACGCATCTGGGAAACAAAAGTTCCTGCTTTCTAAGTCCAGGGCTAAGGTGCATGATTGGCCAGAGGCTCTGGCTTTACCTTTTAAGGCATACCAGTGCCAAGGTGTCTGCTGTGTTTTCCTGGGCCCCTGCCCAAAAGTATCTAAATGGCTCCCTTCCTGGTTAAACAGAGCAATCTCATGCTAGAGGAATGGGATGGAAACTCGTCTGGCAGGCTGCCACCCACCTGAAGGGTAGGAGACCTGGCCTCACTGGACTCCGGCATCAGCTCCATTTGATCCAGACTGACCGACACTATATAAACGTTCTTACCAACGCTCCTGGTGCAAAGCAGCTCCTGGAAGCAGAGCTCGCCCTTCTGCAAGATTTTTTGGTTGGGCTCTGTGTTCCCTGCATTTTGCTCCTTAATGACATTCTGTGATTTTCAAGCTTAGGTTTTATTCAGCTCCTGCTGTTTTCGTCATTTGTGGGAAATGCACAAGGAAATAGCCCCAGAGGTGTAGGCAGGATTTCTGATGAGCCTGCTGCAGCCCGCATCACAGAGGACCGGCTGTTGCCTATGTTTTTCCTTTCTAAATCCCAAGCCTGACATCAGTCCAAGAGATCCCAGGGGCTATGGGGACAGCTTTGAGTCTCTTGCTGAGCCAGGGCCATGTGGGCCCCTGGCAATGTTTGCACTTTGGGGACTGATTCTTTGGGCAGGCTCCCTGGCCAAGGGCCACATTCCAGGCTGGGGTGGGAGAGAATTACTTGTACGTTTATGGAGAGTCATTCACCAGCCCATTTATGAGCTTTATGAGTCGGGGTGACTTCTGAAGGGAGGAGGGTGGTCACCAGTGCAGTCATCGCTTTGGGGACCTCAAGGGGTCAGCCCTCTGTTGGCTCCTGATGTCTGTCTCACACTTAATTGCACCTAAAAATGTCAGATGCAACTTGGCTGTGTGAGAGTCTCTATTCGAGCCTCAGGTCTGGACTCCTGGCTGGGCCGGCTTCTGAGCTGTGTAGTGTCACGGCTCACAGGGCTGGTCAGGACAACTGCACACTCTGGAACGCTCCCAGGGCTCTGCCCTGCTCAGAATTCCATCAGGGGAGTGGAGGGGCCGCACTGGTGGCCAGGACCCCTGGGACTGGTACCATTCCTTAAAAGAGCCTTTTTGTTTTCAAGCAAACAAAATATAACCAGAGACATGGAAATGAAGAACAATCTAACAACAGCCAGCTCGCTTCTGGTCTCTCGCATGTTTCAGTAATTATTTCTGTTGCCCTGAGGGATGGGGGCTAACATTTCTGCTACAGTTTTCTGGGCCCAGGACTTAAAATTTAGAGATTCACCCTGCCCTACAGATGTATGTTTAGGGACTCACCTTGGTCCATGGTGAAGCTAAGGGGCTGTCTCCCCGCTCCCATGACCACTTGTAAGATCCTCATCAGCATCAGAGTGGGCGTGTGGAGGGGGCATTTCCCTGAATGAAGGAGCTCAATGACTTTGGAAGACATGGAGATTTCTCTCTGTACTTGCAATCTCTGATCACAGATATAAGTGCAATGAGAGCTGGCCACGGCTCCGATTTCTCTAGGGGCATCTACTTTACATTCCACAGGAAAAAAAAAAACAACTAATGATAAACACACCATGATGATTTTGTGTCGGGCACTGTCTGAGGATTTTACATGTATGAAATTCTGTAATCCATCAACCCCGAGGTAGGTGCTCTTTTTGTCATTCTCATTAGAGATGTGGACACTGAGGCACAGAGTCGCTCAGAATGGTCCCTGGTCACTCAAGGAGGAAGGGACAGTGCCCAGTTTGGGACCCAGGCAGTCTGGCCCCAGAGTCTGTGTGCTCACCTCTCTGCCAAATCATCTTGTTAGATGCTGTTTTCTGTTTTTGAGGTAATTTATCAGCTATGGCAGGTCGCCAAGCCTCAAAGGGACTCCATTAAAAAACAGGTTGCCATATCAAAGGCATTTTGAAAGTTAAAATCATCTTCGTGTATTCACTCCTTAGAGAATTCCAATAAATAACTGAGGCATGAGTCTTCCCCACTACAGCAATGGGGGATTTTCCTTAAGCGTTGAGTGACTGGAGAACCTCATTTTCATTACCCATCAGTTCAGAGGGGCGCACAGGGATCGTTTCCGGGGGGCAGCTGTGGTTTGGTGAAATGAGCACTAGAGATGCACTCGGGTTCGATCCCCAGCTGTGCCACTGAATTTAGCGTGGGGCTCAATTACTGAGCGTCTTTGAACACTGGTTTCTTCATCTTCAAGATGTATCATAAAAGGTGGTGTGGATAAAATCAATAAGCTTGTGTAGATTACACTGTGTGGGGGCCTAGCACAACCCTTGGCTACAGCCGAGACTGCTGTGAGCCCAGGGACAGAGGACTGTACCAGACCCCAGACCAGGCCTTATTCTGCTCCACGTTACTTTCGAGACCTTCCCAAACCCCGACCCTTTAGGACAACAGAGCTGGAGACCAAGGCCCAGGGTTGGCTACATTGATTTATTGGAAACATAGGTCAAGACAGAGGTGAACAGAAAAGGAAGGGGAGAGGCTGGGGGACTCTGGCCACTGGCCCCACGGCAGCCCAGGGTAGGGTTCTGGTCCTAGTCCTTCCTGCCATGGAACCGCCTTCCTGTGGGCACTAAGGGGACTTCTTTCTGGGGTAGCCTTTCCCAGCACAGGGTGGGGTGAGTAGGTGAGGAGGGACAGGATCAAGGAAGAGGGGACCACAGATACATATGAGTCTAGGAGCAGGAAGGATCTTTTAAAGTGCAGAAGTAACCCAGTGCTTGGTCTGCCCCAGGGCTGGACCAGGCCCTACTGGGCAGGAGAGAAGCAAGGTTGGGGCTTGAGGTGGGGTGCCTAACATTTGCGGCAGCTGCTGGCACAGGAGCCCACGCCGCAGGAGCTGATGCCGCAGGAGCCCATGCCGTAGGTGCCCAGGCCACAAGATGTGATGGAATTGCAGGGGCCACAGGGCGCGCACATTCCTGTGTTCACCGCCAGATTCCCACTGCAGGGGGCGTTGCAGGCGCTACCCGTCACCGGCCTGGAGCCCGACATGCAGAGGTCACCGCAGACGACTCCACCCCGGGAGCTGCTGACACCTGCGAACCCCAAAGCCTCAGTCAAAATTCTGAGGGCAAATTATCTTATCCCCAGACAATGCCCCTCCCTGAGTATCTCTACTTGACAACTCTAGGTCCACCAGCCCCACAGCTTGGTCTGTCTGCGATCGGACCCCAACCTCTCTTGCTGGGATGTCAGCCCTTCCTTCTCTAGTTAGGTCCCAGTGAAATCCCTCCTTCTAGACTCTGTCATCCCTTCGAGGAAGAGGGTACATCCACCCACTCAGGGCCTATGTCACTTACAAACATTCACGGCACCAACACCTTCACACAGTCTGAGAAGAAAGAAGAAAGGGCAGTATTAGTGCCTCGGCCAGAGCGACAGACAGAGCTCCACAAATTTGAGAGGCAGGTCCTCAAATCAGGAAGGGATGAGCCGGGTCTCAGGGAGGCCCTCCTAAATTGACCCCACCCTTGAAGTGATAAATGCAGGTTTAGACCAGACTCCTGGCCCTTGATAACTCTGAGAAAAGGTGGTCTTTGTTTATGGAGCAAAAATGGCAGGTTAGCCAGGTGGGGTCCCACCTGTGCTCCTCGCCCTCCAGCAGGCGCCTGTAGGTGGCGATCTCGATGTCCAGGCCCAGCTTGGAGTTCATCACCTCCTGGTACTCCTTGAGCAGGCAGGCCATGTCCTGCTTGGCCTTCTGCAGGGCGGCCTCCAGCTCAGCCAGCTTGCAGCGGGCATCGCTGACGGCCGTCTCGCCCTGCTGCTCCGCCTGGGTCACTG
>PVJI01021086.1:0-27719 GCA_004026765.1 Micronycteris hirsuta | reverse complement strand
ACGTGGAGGGGAGGAATGGTGCTTAGACCCCCTGGAATCCCAACCCAAATGAAACAATGAGTAACAGGGAGGGGCTCTCAATTATCAAAATAAAAACTTCATTATTTGTAAAGCTGAATTTGAGAATGCACCTTGAGCATGGCCAAAATTAGGCTTGCTACTTTTTCTTCACCCTTAAATCTAGAATCCTGGGATTCCTTCTGGAGGAGTGCATATGAAGGCAACTGGGAGACTTTGACCTGCTTCTGTCAGCAGGAAACATGAGTCTGAATTGAGTCTACCTGTAGGTACTTCGATACCATGAAAAGTGGGGGCAAGAAGAGAGTGAGGAAACCAGTGAAAGTAACTTTAGAGGTATCATCAAATGATTCCCACCAGTATTATTCATTCCTCTTCTAATAGTGGAAAGCATGTGAGGGGTAGAATGCAAAAGGAGGTCAGATGCCTTGTCTCCAACGGGAAAGAGTCAAAATCCTGTCCTTTCCATCAGAATGAAGGGAGGGAGGTAATAATTTTACCACTGTACACAGTAATAGGAGATGAGAAACAACAGAAACGAACAAATGGGGAAACAGAACATCAGAGAAAGTGCATGGCTTATTTTAGGTGCCTTTTATAGCTAGGTGATCTGCACAAATTCTTCAGGTATATCATTTAGCTACTTTTCCCTCTTTTGTTATGTGAGCTAACAAAAAGACAGCATTTCAGAGCTCAGAGCAATCTCAGTACTGGTTGGGAACTTTAACTGCATGTCCTAAAAACTTCCTGTTCACTAAGATTTTTGTGATGCAATGGGCTTGAAAAGCCAAATACAGTTAATTCCTCTAATTTATACTAAGTAGGATGAACAGATTTTCCAGTGAAGCAATTTGGTGCTGTGGGCAGGCAGACACAAGACAGAGATAAGACAACAGAATCTGGAAAAGGCAGCCTAGAGATAGTCTCTGACAAAATAGCCTAAAATCAGGGAAATAATCAACTCAGGGGAATCTAAGCCTGAGACAAAATTCAGGTGATCCAGGAGTATTAAAATAACAATCTATTTAGAAGATTAACATAGAATTAATTGACAAAAGAAAAAATTATAGAATAGGAATTTAGATTTTCTTATGAGTTGTCTATTGTTCAATTATGTTTATGTTTTTACTTTATGTATTTATTTTATGTCTCATAGAAACTCAAAATATGGTTGATGAGTAAAGTCTCAATTAGAATTCATCTTTCCCTTACCTCCATGCCCAAGGTACAAATTCTAAAACTGTCATAACACTACTTTCTATGCGGGAGTTCTGGGAAACAAGTATGAATATTTTGACAGAAATAGTGATTGAAGAAAGGGACAGATTTGAGAAATTCCAGATGAAGAATCAAGGAGCCATGATGACTTGTGGGAAGGTAGAATTTGAGGGGAATTTTGGATGGGTTCAATGAGGATGAAGGCAAATTACAGATGATGTACCTATTTGGCTTGAATCAATGGCTAAATTACTAGTTCCCTCAAAATACAGTCACCTAATCTGTAATGCTTGTTGCTTTTTTTTTTTTTTAAAGATTTTACTTATTTATTATTAGAAGAGAAAGGAGGGAGACAGAGAGGGAAAGAAACAGCAATGTATGGTTGCTCCTCACACGGCCCTCACTGGGAACCTGGCCTGCAACCCAGGCATGTGCCCTGACTGGGAATCGAACCGGGACCCTTTGGTTCCCAGCCCGCGCTCAATCCACTGAGCTACACCAGCCAGGGCTAATGCTTGTTGCTTTAATTGTCATACAAAGGTGCTCAGTTGCTTGAATTGTTTTGAATAGTTCATATTATGCCAATAAGGAAAATATAATTAAACGCAGGTTTGTAATAAGAGGCAATAGGTTTACCTTTACACGTGACACATTTAGAGTCCTTATGGGACTATGAAGTAATGATTTCCCATTGTTTGTTGGATATATAAAAATGGGGCAGATGGCAGACCTAGTCTATACATGTAATGTGGTGTTAATGAGCATACAAATGGTTAATACAAGCAACACAACGGTGCCCAAAATGGAGAGAAAGGAGGAAGAGCCAATGATGTAGGGGAAAAACCAGGGAAATCTGGTTTCATAGAATTCAAGGGGAAAAATCATAAAGAAGAAGAGTACTCAACTGTGTATTTTACTGGAGATAAGTTATATATCAATTAAAAAATTAGTCCCAGAAATCCTTTACTAATTCATTGTGGCTGGGATTATTTTGTTTCTAAAGATTCATTGGTGAGTAGAAACATCAGCAGCCTCTAGTGGTTATGATTGTGGAGAACTCTAGGATTTATGGACTAGATACTGTTTTTTACACATAGTACATGGTCAGCAAAAGTGTGTTGAAATAAATCAACTGTTCTTCAGTCACAAGGAAACAAATGCTTTCTGTAATGCTCTCTTAGGGCAAATAACTAACATTGACTTAAAGTGAAGATCCTGACATTAACACAGTCAAAATAGTGTGCTTGAAATATTGATACACATGCTATCAGTGTTTGCCAGCTGCTGTGGCATTTAGAAGTTGACAAGATTAACATCTGTGTTCTTCCTTTCCTGCAATTTATTGTTGTTCTAATGAGAGGATAGCACACCAAGAGTTATACTTAGGCTTAAGTTTATGATTAGGGTATTTCTTTCCTTATAATAGTTTTTCTTTTTTTAATTTAGTTTTTAGTTTTTATATATTTTTCAAGATTTTATTTATTTATTTTTAAAGAGAGGGGAAGGAAAGGAGAAAGAGAGGGAGCGAAACATCAATGTGTGGTTTCCTCTGGTGTGCCCCATACTGGGGACCTGGCCTGCAACCAAGGTATGTGCCCTGACTGGGAATTGAACTGGCAACCCTTTGGTTCAAAGGGCAGTGCTCAATACACTGAGCCACACCAGCCAGGGCATAGTTTTTCTTAAAGAGCCAAAAAGTATTCCAATAAGCCTTCAAAGAGTTGCCCATAGTCTGTGACCATCAATAATAATCCTAAATTTCAATTTCTACTCTACCTCTCAGACTCAGTTTCTTCTTTTTTGGCTCTTGTTATCTTCTCATTGAATGAGATCATATTTTTTTTCAGACCTCAAGAATCTTGAAAACTCAGTATCGAGTCCACAACACCAAGAACTGGGTCTTGTAGAAACACATTTAACAAATAATTGCTGAAACTTCCTCACAGTTCTCAAATACTTTGTTTCCATTCACCAGATTTCAGAGCTTTCTTGAAGGCACATCTCTACCAAGTTACATTAAGCCCTTCCCCAATTCTGCCTAACTTTTGTCAGTGATGCCCTGCTTCCTTCTTCTCTATTCCCCATCTATTCTACTGGAGAAAATAGATTTCTCTAAATTCTCCACTTATGTTTGCCTTAAGTCTAGTCATTTCAGCAAAAGCAAATATCCTAAAAGGGAGGGATTCACTGAGAAGAAAAAATTAAGGCCATTGAGGGATTGTATAGACATGGCCAAAAAGTTTGTTTAGTTCTTTCCATATAATGGCCATTGTAGTGCTTAGTTATCTTTAACTTCAATAGGAAAACACTTTTGTTAGATTATATTATGACAGCTGTCATAGTGTGCATTAAAAAAACCTTATCAATATTGATGATTTCTTGTGCAGCCATTTTAATATTGAAGATGGAAGAAGATGCACAATATGTTTGGTGTATTATGCTTTATTATTTCAAGAAATGTAAAAAGGTAACTGAAACACACACACCATTTGTGCTGTGTGTGGAGAAGGTGCTAGGACTGATCAAACATGTCAAAAGTGGTTCGCAAAATTTCTTGGTACTATTGACATTTCGGCCAAATAATTATTTGCTGTGGGGCTGTCCTATGTATTGAAAGATGTTTAGCAGCACCCCTGGCCTCTATCTACTAAAAGCCAATAGCAGGAGATAGCTAACTTACTCAAAATATCCAAATCAATAAAAGTTATTGGTGAAAATGAAAAATGTGTCTTTTAATTTATGAAAAAAACATACAGACTGTTTGGCCAACCCAGTGTTTTTTGTGTGTCTCTGAAATTCTAAATTCATTTTTCTTTTCAGCCCTTGGATATAAGTGGAATCTAATCAAGCAAAATATAACCAGAGACATTGAAATTAAGAACAAACTGACAGTAAAGAAGGAAGGTGGGAGGGGGATAATGGAAGGGAAAGGGGGAAGGGTTGTTAGGAACATGTATAAAGGACACATGGACAAAGCCAAAGGAGGGTAAGATTGAGGGTGGGAGGTGGGGACGGCTGGGATGCAGGGAATGGTGGAGGGAAAATGGAGACAACTGTACTTGAACAACAATAAAAAATAATAAAAAGAAATCAATATATGTAAACATTTTGCATTTGGGACTAAATATAATTTACTGAAGCTACATTTACACAGATATACACATACAAAAATGGATATGTTTATAGTTGCCCAAATCTACAATATTGTAGAAATATGTATTTTTATATTGGTAGCTACATTACTCGTTTTATTTATTTTACTGGGAAAAAAAACTTGCCTTCTACTTAAAAAAACTAAATTAAAAAAATTAAATAATGAAAACATATATCACAAGGTAAAAAAAGAAGTGTGAGAGATATCCAGGAATCCCAGAGCTTTCTCAAGGGGCACTACAGCAAGTAGAATGAGCACTAGATCCTGCTTAGAGTTCTGCCACTTATTCCTATGTTTTCATGATTCACAGGGATGCTGTCAGGACCAAACAAGATACCTTATCCAAAAGTATTTTGTTTAGTGTTGTGTTTGCCTAAAATTATAGCTAATGGGAATTACTTGTATGATGTGGAAACAAGTATATAAATCAAGCTCCAGAAGAATTTTATTGATTTGGTTTTCTGATCAGGTTCTATACTGTAATTCCATACATTATATAACCTCCAAATGCTCTTGTTCAGTTTAGAATATGACTAAGTACTTTTGTTCAAAATCAAATCATGTTACCCATCCAACTATGATAACTCAAATATTTTGCAATTCAAACACCTTTGGATTAGAATACTTACATGATTATAACTCTAGCCATTGGTGTTGACATCTAAAATTACAGTAAATACAACATCTATCTTGCTTACACTTTCCATCATTGCTTAGCAAAGAGCCAACAGAGGGTGTCTTATAAATATACTAATTTTTATGGCATAAATTAATGGATAAATTAATGACCAAATAAATGAATGGCAGGAAGCAGTTAAGGCACCTGGAGACGATGGATGCATTGGGTGATCAATATGTATCATTGGTTGCTAAGAGTTGCTTAAAATGCCTGCCTCACACTTCATTATATGGAAAACTCCTACTTATTTTTGAAGGACCAACAAAACCTAACTTACAACTAACAAGTTTCTTTAACCCCAGTTAGGAACTGTGTCTGTACTTCTGTAAGAGCACTTACCCCACTGCATAACAACTGGCCTTCTCAGCTGGCCCTGTGAGCCCCTGGACTCCTTGGACAAGGGGCTGTGCATTTCTGAACACAGCTCCTGTGACCATGACTGACATATGCAGAAGGTCTTACCAATAAAGAGTTAGTTGAATAAAAAGTGCTTTAAATGTTATTTGGCATAAAGTCTGAATAAAGACATTAATAATTTGCTCTTTAGGGGAAAAAAGACAGAAAAAGTAAACCCATCAATCAAGTAATAAGCTCAGTGGAGTTGCCAAGGAAAATAGTTAAGCAGGCAGTTTTAGCACAGCTGAAAAGCAGACATGCCCATTTAGTTTTCTTCTGCATTTAAAACATTTGAGGCTGGCATTCCCAGTAAAATTACCATAAACATTTTCATTTATATAAAATAAAAAGTCAGTTTTCTATTGCTTTCTGTAATTCTTAACTTACAGTGAGGTTATCCAAGAAAGGCCAGACTTCAGTGGACTTCCCCAACCCTTTCTTTGTAAAAATACGGATTTCCAATTACCATTTAGTAAATTGCCCTAGCACATGGGCACCAGATTATAAGAAAGTCCTTCCCCTTCATCCACAGAATGGAAATTCTATGAGGGCAGGGAATTCTTGTCTATTTTGTTCACTGCTCCTTCCTCACAATTTCAAACTGTACCTGGTACACAGTAGATACTCAATAAACAAACCATTGCTTAATTGACTACATATTTTTTTATTTTTTAATATATTATGTTATTACAGTTGTCCCAATTTTATCCCCTGTGGTTCCTCTGCCCGTACCCTCCTTCCCTCCAGCAATATCCTCCTTTAGTTCATGTCCATGGATCATGCATATAAATTATTTGGTTTCTCCATGTCCTATACTAACTAGTCTTAAAATTCCCCTATTTTGTACCTACCAATTATGCTTCCTAATCCCTGCACATTTTCTCCCATTCTTCCCTTTTCCCCTCCTAGTTGAGAGCTCTCAAAATGATCTTCATATCCATGATTTTGTTCCTCTTCTCATTGTTTGCTTAGTTTGTTTTATTAGATTCAGTTACTGATAGTTTTCAGTTTGTTGCCATTCTGATGTTCATAGTTTTGATCTTTTTATTAAATAAGCTCCTTTAACATTTCAAGTATTAATGGCTTGGCAATGATGAACTCCTTTAGCTTTACCTTGTCTGGGAGCACTGTGTTGGAGAGAGTAATCTAGGTTGTAGGTCCTTGATTTTCATCATTTTGGATACTTCTTGACAGTCCCTTATTGCCTGCAAAGTTTCTTTTAAGAAATCAGCTGATGTCTTATGGGAACTCCTTTGTAGATAACTCTCTGATTTTCTCTTGCTGCTTTTAAGATTCTCTCTTTATCTTTAACCTTTGGCATTTTTAATTACAGTGTGTCTTGGTGTGGTTCTCTTTGGGTCCAACTTGTTTGGGACTCTCTGTGTTTGTTAGACTTGTATGTCTATTTCCTTCACCAAATTAGGGAAGTTTTCTTTCATTATTTTTTTCAAATAAGTTTTCAATTTCTTGCTCTTCCTCTTCTCCTTCTGGTATCCCTATGATCCAGATGTTGGTATGTGTGGTGATGTCCCAGAGGCTTCTTATACTACCCTTGTTTTTTTTTAATTCTTGTTTCTTCTTGTTCTTCTGGTTGAATGATTAGCTCTTCCTTATGTTCCAAATTGTTGATTTGAATCCTGGCTTCAACCCCTCCACTGTTCATTCACTGTAGATTTTTCTTTATTTCATTTAGTGTAACCTTAATTTCTTCCTTTTTGTTGTTGCTATGCTCGATGAGTTCTTTGAGCATCCTGATCACCAGTGTTTTGATCTCTGCATCCCATAGGTTGGTTATCTCCATTTTGTTTAGTTCTTTTTCTGGGGTTTTATTCTGTTCTTTCATCTGGGCCATATTTCTTTGTCTCCTTAATTTGTCATCCCCCCTGTGTTTGTTTCTTTGTATTAGGTAGAGCTGCTTTGACTGCCTATCTTAGTAGGATGGCCTAATGTAGAAGAAACACCTGTAAATTGTGTGGGGTAGAGCCTTAGGTAATCAGCAGGGCAAGGCAACCTGCTTCACCACTTGTGGCTCTCTATGGGTGGAGGGTTACAAGAGGGGACAGTGCTGCTGCCTAGCTTCTGGAGGTTTGTCCAGCACTTGACCCATTTCCAGGCACTTCACTCACTCGCCACATGTGACTGGTGCCTTCCAGCTGTTATCTTGGTGTCAGATTCCAGAGTGGGTGGGTTTGCATATGTTCTAAGACCATGTGAGCCCTTTAAGTGGTGTCTCCTGAAAATACAGCCCTTTCTTCCACTGCCCCAACCCCCACTAGGATTTTACAGTCAGAAGTTATGGGGGTTTATCTTCCCAGCACTGAAATCTTGGGCTGTGTGGTCTGGCCTGAGGCTGGGATTGCTGACTCCCAAAGTGTCCCTTCTGGTTTTTATCCACCATTTGTGAATGTGGGACTACCCATTCCACCACCACCTTTACCTCTCTGCATCATACCACATCTCCTTGCTTCCCCCATCTCCATGTCCCTGCCCCTCCCACTCATATAGATGAATGTGGCTTCTTTAAAGCCTTGGTTGTCAGACTTCCATACAGTTCAATTTTCTGACAGTTCTGGATGTCATTTGTTTTGAGGTTTAGTTGCAATTCTCTCTGTGGTTGCGTGAGGAGGTGAGGCATGTCTACCACTCTATCTTGACTGGAAGTCCCCCAAAAAGTGTTTATTGATCACCTACTATGTACAAGGCCCGTGGGACACCTGTGTGCTCACCTGGTATAGGCACAGTGCCCAGATCCCCACCTCGGGTTAGTGGCTCAGATCAATTCCTTTCTTGTGTGAGCAATTGGGATGTAAAGGACTCACTTGTTCCTTTACATCCTCTGCCCCCAGGGCCAGTTCATCCAGACAGGCCCCTTGGAGTATACCCTCCCTTGTTTTTAATTCCGTCCAATGCATTGGGGTCAGGCCTGATGATCGCGTGCTTGGACATGGGGATGGAGGGGTCAAGGGGGACTGAGATGGGACTCCAACTGCGAGGCTGCCAAAAAGAAGCAATTGACTACATACTTAATAATAAAGTTATAAATTTTCCCATTTAAAAATATTTGTTTTCTCTTCTATTTTCTTTTTTTAATAAGATACTACTTAAATGCAACCACAGAAAACTAATAGAAAAATTAAAAAGGTACCAGAATTTCTGGCCAAGATGGAGGTGTAGGTGGACACACCGTGCCTCCTCGCACGACCAATAGATGAAAAAACAGCAATTTAAAAACCAAAAACAGCCAGATCTGACAGAAAACTGAACTGAGTGGAAGTCCGACAACCAAGGAGTTAAAGAAGACATGTTCATCCAGACCGGTAAGTGGGACGGAGCTGAGTTGAGAGAGCTCGGCTAGACACAATTAGCGGAGCAGTGCTGGTGATGCTCCAGCTGCCCAGAGGGGCCCTGGCGGGCGCGCCTGGCCAGAATGCGGCGGGTGCACTGAAACCAAAGCTGAGACTGGTGGAGCGGCCAATCCCTCATTCACGCTCAGATAAACCGGGTGGAAAAGCTGGGGAGCAGAACAGACCGCGCAGCACACCAACACAGGGGAAATAAAGCCTCAAACCACCAATTGAATACACCTGTGGGGGTTGAGACTGCAGTGGGAGGAACTCCCTGCCTCATAGGAGAGTTCGTTGGGGAGACCCACGGGGACTTGGAACTGTGCAGGCCCGTCCACTCACCCTGGAGCCAGCAAAGAAGGGTCCAACTTGCTTGTGGGTAGCTGGGGAAGTGCGGAGAACAGAACAAGCGCCATTGTTCTCTCAGGCCCCGCCCCAACAGACAGAGTTACCCTGCCCTGGTGAACACCTAAGGCTCTGCCCCTTAAAGTAACAGGCACACCGAGAAAAAAAAAATGGCCCAAATCAAAGAACGCATGGCTCCAGAAAAATTACAACTAACCGACGAAGAGATAGCCAACCTATCAGATGCACAGTTCAAAACACTGGTAATCAGGATGCTCACAGGATCTGAAGAAAGATTGTCACAATTACTTGAACAAATGAAGGATAATATAAAGGAAATGAGGGGAAATCTGCAGGGAACCAATAGGAATGAGAAGGAAAACTGGGACTCAAATCAACAGAGTGGACCAGCAGAAAGAAAAAAACATCCAACCAGAAAAGAATGAAGAAACAAGAATTCAAAAAATGGAGGAGGGGCTCAGGAACCTCCAGGACATCTGTAAACGGCCCAACATCCGAATCATAGGGCTGCCAGAAGGAGAAGAGAAAGACCAAGGGATTGAAAACTTATTTGAACAAATAATGAAGGAGAACTTCCCAAATCTGGTGAAGGAAATAGACTTTCAGGAAGTCCGGGAAGCTCAGAGAGTCCCAAAGAAGTTGAACCCAAAGAGGAACACACCAAGGCACATTATAATTACATTACCCAAAATTGAAAATAAGGAGAGTCTTAGAAGCAGCAAGAGAAAAGGAGACAGTTACTTACAAAGGAATTCCCATAAGACTGTCAGCTGATTTCTCAAAAGAGACCTTGCAGGCAAGAAGGGGCTGGAGAGAAGTATTTCAAATCATGAAAAGCAAGGACCTACAACCAAGAATACTCTATCCAGCAAAACTTTCATTTAGAATGGAAGGGCAGATAAAGTGCTTCTCAGATAAGGTCAAGTTCAAGAAGTTCACCATCACCCAGCCTTTATTATATGAAATGCTAAAGGGATTTATATAAGGCATGGAGGGATAGGAACAGGGGAGTGGTAGGGGGAGGAAGGGGGGAAATGTGCAGAGAATAAGTACCGTAAATTATAGGTAGAAAACAGACAGGGGGAGGTTAAGAATAGTATAGGAAATGTAGAAGACAAAGAACTTATGTGTATGACCTATGGACAAAAACTAAAGGGTGGGGAATGGGGGGTGAGGGTGGAGGAGAAGAATGGGGGGAAAATGGGATAACTGTAATAGCATAATCAATAAAATATATTTAAAAAAAGATACCAATTAAACCGTTCTCCATTGATTCTCTTTATTCCAATTTCTATCTGAAAACTCATATCAAGTAGCTCGAATTATTCTAACTAAACTCAAGAAAATGGAGATCATGCCTTTAGTTTTATTGATTTTAAAAGTCAATGTGTGACTAGACTAAGTTTGTTTATAACACTTTCTGTTGAACTGGAAGTTTTAAGCATATTTCTTAATGCTTTTATTGTGCAGCTTAACTTTTTTATGTGTAAACATATAAAAATGTAAATATGCAGTGAATCCATAAATGACCTGAGTTCTCTTGGTTTACTTAGCTTTCCTACAGATGTGCATTCCTCTAGCACTAATCTTTGAATTATATTCAAAGCAATACTGACAAATATAAAAGTCCTAAACTTAACTATGTGGCTACTGAAGAGTTTATAGAGGTGAATTCCGGGTGAAATTTTTAAATTGTGTATTACTCTCATTGGAAATATTAAGTACAGGGCAATTGACCCTGTTGTCACCATACATTTCACAGAGCTGCACAGTTAATGCACTGCAAAAATAACTGCAATAGCAATTGTTCAATTTTGAAATATTTGGAATAATCCAAATATACCCAAACTTTTCTAGGGGGAAATGTAATGTATGTTTATATACTTACCATAGCATAGCTTCACTTTGCTAAACTTCATTAAAACTTATTTTTATGGGCTAGATCTTTAGAGATGTAGCTGAAGCTTCCTGCGAACTGCCGCTCAATCACAATCCTCCCCCCACAATCCCTTTCCAGAGTGCCCACTCTCTTGAACATTATATTATCATTATCATCTATATTGTTGTTCTTTTACAAAGATATTTTTCCCTGGACAATATATTGTAACGTATGGCAGTTACTTTAAACTTTATGTAAAATGCATTTACAATATGCCTAACATAGAATAAGCACCCAATAAATGCTATTTATTTTCTCTTGACATTGTATTTGAGATTTCGTCTGTTCAGATACATAGCTCTGATTAATTCACTTCAGCTGTGCCATCGGGCTCTGCTGTATGAATACACCACAAAGACAACCAAGTACTTCCTATCTGAAAGCACCTTTTCCCCTCTCTCTCCCAGAAATACCTGGCATCCAGTCACCGGCTCTGGATGCCCTTCTCGTGACAACCCCCCACGACCTGCTTAGGGGTTTTGTAAAATACTGGGTTGGTATAGTTTTTTTTTCTATAATCTAAATATGCTAGGCATTGTTGGTTCTACTTAATGGATATGAGATAATTTGGAGGTTTAAAGTGATTATGTGTGCAGATTGTGTAAACCAAATAAATAAAAGAACAAGTAAAAGAAAGACCTTCTATTAGACACATGTAATGTATTTAATTTTTCTGCACAATTCCATAATTGTGCATATATGATTCCTTGCTTATATACTAGGAACTTTTCTTTAATCATAACTAGTAGCAGAACTACTGTGGGGCAAATGTGTACAATTTCACCTAATGAATACTACCCAATTGGTCTGTAAATTGGGTTTAGCAAGCTATACAGAGGACAATAGGGTCTACGAATTTCCCTTTCCAGACACCTTTACCAAACTTGGTATCATAAGAATTTAAATGCTTTACCAATCTCATAGATATAAAATGCTATCTCCTTATGTCACATACATTTCACCAATTTCTAGTAAAGTTGAGCATCTCATCAATTATCTATTGGTCTAGTTTGAAATTGCTTGTTTGAATCTTTTGTCAATTTTTCTATTAGTTACTGTCTTCTCTTTGAGCTAGTGTGTAGGAATTCTCTATAAATCTGAAAGATGTATCCTGTTATTTATATGTTACAAACATTTACTACCAGTTTATAAGTTGACTGAGTGTTCATAGTGTTTTCTGTTGAACATTTCCTAATATAGACCAATATATGAACTCTTTAATTTTATCTCATTCAAGAAACTCCTATTTTGAGTTTATAAAAAATTATCCTGCATTTTATTTTTAAAATTTTAATGTTTGATTTATATAATTAGGTGTTTAAACCACATGCATTTGATTGTTGTGTATTTGAAAGATTTGGATTTAATTTTTTCTATATGGATAACAGAGTGTCTCCAGATTATTTATTTACCAGTCTATTCTTTCATCACTGATTTATAATACTCTATCTCTATTATGTGCCATGTTTACATTCACACACAAGTAACAGCATTCTTTTCCTCTTTTACAAAAATATATCAAATAGGTTGCTTTAGTTAGGTCAGGTTGTCACTACAAAATGTCCTAGACCAGTGGCTTTAAAAACAGACATTTATTTCTCACAGTTCTGAAGGCTGGAAAATCCAAGGTCAAGGTGCCAGCATATTCTGTGCCTAGCAAGAGGTTTTCCTGTTTTGCATATGGCCACCTTCTAGCTATGTGCTTACATGAACTCCCCTATCTCTTTTTCTTCCTACATGGGCAATAATCCCATCACGAAGGCCCTACCCTCATGGCCTCATTTAAATCTAATTACTTCCCAATGAAGAATACCATCACACCATCACATGGGGGGTTATGGTTTCAACATGAGGATTTGGAGGAGGGCACAGATATTCAGCCCATTACAGGTACTCAGCAAAATTTTTTTAATATATCTAAAAGTAATTTAAACATATGCTGCAACAACTTATCATTAAAACATCTTTCAATTTATGTCTTCCCTCTATGAACATAGAGCTAACCATAGTTACAGAAGAACAATATCACTTGTGCATTTAACACACAATATTCTAAGTGTACAATTTGGGAGACAGAGAAGGGGGAAAACAAGAATTGAAGTAGCTTGAGTGACTCTGCCTGCCCTTCCATGAACTGAGTATTACCAGGAGGATCATAAACAGAAAGATGCAAATTAACTCTGTCTGTCCCCAAGAACCTCTCTAATTGATTATTTTGCAGTGTGCGTGGGGTGTGATTCTAGAGTAAAAATATGCATTTTTCCATATACATATTTTACTGCATAGAGTTGTACATAAATCTATTTACACTGCACTTTATGTCTCACTTAATGGATTGCTAAAGGCAAATTTTACAAGATATGATTTTCACCCTAAGTGCTGACTTTAAACACTAATTGCTGGATCAGGCAGGGTTCCACTGTAATCAATTTGCCAATGGATTATCAAAATACTGTTCTATTTTCAACAAGATGTTCTGATGGAAAGCAGCTTTTCATCCCTTCTTATAAGTTTTATAGAAGCAAGAGATATAGGAATAAAAGTGATCTCTGAGATTCAACCAGCATGTCTTGGTTCCCATGGTAAACAGCTCATGCCAGGAAACTAAAGGCTGAAAGCAAAGGAACCATTTACCAACAAAATCTGGGCAAGAGCTTGGCCCTTTCCTCTTCAATAAATAAATGACCTTGTTGATAGTGTATTTGATTCAAGAACCAGAAAGTGCCAAATATTCTAAAGTCACAGAAATGAACTTGACAGGTTATGGTTTAAGCTCTTCTCAAATGATGTCAGAAACATTGCATATTGAAGAGTTTGGCCACAAAGAATTGATTTCTAAAAGCTAGAAAGACCAACTTTCTAGGGACAATGGCATTTCTGAGTGAACAATCCCCGTAGGAACAATGGTTACAAAGGTAACTTTGGCTACTTTTGGCTGCAACTGCCAATTTTCTGTGCGGCTAACTTGCCTCTGATCATTTTTTCGTATTACTATCTTATCATGCCAGACACTTCATTTAGCACAGCAATGGGTTTTTGGCGTAGTCCAGAAAACCCACGCCCCCTCTGAGATGCTTCAACGGCTTATCTCTCCTATGGCAAGCATAACTAAAATAACTTTCCTGACAATTTATGATACTACAATGATTTGTTTACCTGGGGAACTGAGAGCACAATGCACTCCTTAATCTTTAAAGCATGATTCCTTTCAGAATCAATTATAGCATTTTAGCTCTCTCATAAGCAACCCAGGAACTTCTGAGCCACGCAATATGATTAAGAATATGGAAAGTAAAGGCATTGAGTAGTCCAAGATCACTCTACTAAGATGTCTTTTCTTGGACACAGCATCCCTAAATCTTAGCTCATCATTTGTATCCACAAAGTCAAAAGTCAATAAGGTAATTAGGACCCTATCAATTGCAGCTATTTTCTTGTTTTAACAATCGATTACTGCAGGAGACTAGAGAGCTAAAACTTTATGTTCCAAGGAACTCAAATGGAATGACACAAGAAAAAAAAAAACTGTGTAGGTGGGATTATCTACACTGCTCTTTTTTAAAATTTATAGTCACAATTCTTGTCCACTAACGAGATTTTCCCAGGGTCAGTTACTACTTCAGAGAGTACCAGTCTTAAGTGGGAGACTCAAATCGCAACCTTAATAAATGCAGGTGTATATTTTTTCTAAAGCTCACCAAATTAATGATTATTAATAGTGATAATAATAACACTAATAATATAATAGCTAGCACTTATTGAGTGCTTATTAGTATTTAAGTACTAAGTACTTCATATGTATAAATTACTTTAATCATTACAATAAACCTATGTGGTAGATATTTTAACTATGAGCAAAATAGGTACTTAGGAGTTTTATACCTTGTGGAGAAAAAATTTGAATCCAGAAATTACTCCCTAGAATTCATACCCTTACCCATTCCTTATTGAGATGATCCTGTACAAAGAAAAGGGAATGGAATATGGAACTTTCATTTTCCTTTCTGGATTTAGAATTTCAGTCTAATAAACTTGATAACTGGTTTGCTGGTACCCTGAAACAATTAATGATGCTCTCCAGGTGGAAATTCCATGAAAGGGAGTAATTAGCACTTGAAAAAATATGGCCCAATGTGTACAACACGGTGAGCAAACATTGAGGTTCTTTCTATTGAAGTGTTGAGATTGACATATTGCATAGCATCTTGTCTCCACCCTGCAGATAGCAGCATCTGTATAATATCAAAATCAGTAAAGTTTTGAGTGTATGGGAAAGATAATCACACATGAATTTACACATAGACATAAACTTGTCTATTGTTACTGCTTGAATTCTCAAAGACAAGTAATTTCCTAAAAGTACCTGATTCAGCCACTAGCTTCATCATTTCAAATACAGCTGTTTCTTTCTGGGATGTCAGAAATGCCACCCAGACTAACTGGATCTCTTTTAGGAGGGAATCGATAGATGGTCAATTCTCAAAAACTCCCCATGAGCACAAAAAGGTCCAACTAGTGCAGAGACGTTGACAAGGCACTTTTCATTCTCTTTGAAGATGGTTATTCTAAAATGTAATAAGTTGTTAGAGAGTTGTAGTGAAACAGTGGTCGATACAGTGCTATTCGCTATGCAAATAGGTACAGAGCCATGAGACCGTGTACCAGAAACCTTCTCTTCCTGGGAATCAATAGTAAAGACATGACTCTTAATACAGAAAAATCTCCATTCTTAAGGCCATACTGCATATACTCGGAAAAAACAAAAACTTCCTTATTGTCCAAATATAGAAAAGCTGTTAAATAAGTTTAGTATATCCAAAGAAAATGAAAACAAGGTATCAAAAAGATATATGCACTCCATGCTTATTGCATCATTACTCATGATAGTTAAAGAATAGAAACACCTTAAGGGACCATCGACAGATGAATGGATAAAAAAGATGTAAAATACATATATATATAAACTTATTCAGTCATAGAAGAGAAGGAAATCCTGCTATTTGCAACAACATGAATTTATCTTGAGAGTATTATGCTTGATGAAATAAGTCAGCCAGAGAAAAATACTGTATGATATTATTTATATGTGGAACCTAAAGGAAAAAAAAAAGAACTGAACTCATAGATGGCTGCCAGAGGCAGGGGTTGGAAGGGCGGGCCAAATGGGTGAAAGGAGTTAAATGGAACAAACTTCCACTTACAATATAAATAAGGCCTGGAAATATAATGTACAGTATGGTGACTACAGTTAAAATAATATTATTCTATTGTATACTTGAAAGTTGCTAAAAGGTTAGATCTTAAAGCTCTCAACACAAGAAAAACATGTAACTGTGTATGGTGATGAATGTTAAGCAAACTTACTCAGTTAACTGAGTTAAGTGTGGTAAGTTTACATTGCACACCTAAAACTAATGCAATGTTATATGTCAATAATATCTCAATTTAAAAAAAAAGAAAAAATGTCAAACAAACCCCAATTGAGGGACATTCTACAGGATACCTGAATAGTACTCCTCAAGTTCAGCTCCTTAAAGACCAGGAAAGTCTGAGAAACCGTCACAGCCCAGAGGAGCCCAATGTGACCTGACAACTAAATGTGGCGTCCTGAATGGGACTCTGGGACAGAAAAAGAACTTTAGGTATAAGCTAAAGAAATCTGGATAATGCATGGAGTTTAGTTAATAATAATGCCTCAATATTGTTTCATGAGAATTGTGACAAATATGCTATATTATTAATGTGAAACATTAATAGGGGAACTTGGTGTGTGATATACAGGAACTGTCTGTAGAACCTTGGCAATTTTCCTGTAAATCTAAAACTATTCTAAAACAAAAGTTTATTTTTAGAAATGTACATGCCTCTTGATTCACAGTCTGCCTCTAGAAATTTTATTCTAAGAAAAAAATCGAAAATAAGCACAAAAATATTAAATAGAGGTAAATTTATCTTTGCAGCATTGTGTGAGGAGGGGTGAAAAGACTAGGGAAAAAAGCCATAAATCCTACAACAGAGATTACTTATCTGCATGATGGTATATCTATTGATGGAATACCTTACAGCCTTTTAAAATTCATGTGGAAGACTATTCAATGCCATGAAAAGTCACCAATTTCTGGTTGTGTACATTTCTGCATGACTGAATGTAAAGGTCACTCTAAAAAGTAATAATGGGGTCACTATTACTTGGTGTGTGGGTTGAGCTTGTCGAGTGGCTCAGTTCAGATTTTCAGCACGGGGCTTGCCAATACTAACTGACAAAGTATCAAATGACACAACACGGTTTACTTCATTTTTCATTATTTGGCCCTTGGCTAGTTTCCCCTCAACTCCATCGCCATTCACACACCATGGCTTGAGGAAGGGGAAAATTAATATACTTAACAAAAGAGGCCAAAATTCTGAGCATCATGGAGAAAATCTAGAAAAAATTTAATTGATAATTTAATCATATAAATTTAACCATAAAATAGAAAGAACCTAAACATCTACTCTTTCAAAAACATTAATTTCCAAGCAAGTAAAATTATAATAAAGAATATTCTGTCCTTGACCTTGGTGAGGGTCCATGAGTGTTCATTTTGAAATAATTGGCTGAACTACACAGACTCTTATTTATGTTAATTTCAGTAAAAAAAAACACTTAAAATATAAATACTGAGAAGGAACTAGAGTTGCAACTGCTTTGCATGATGTGATCCCATTTGGAGACCAAAACTTTGGAAGAGTTCATATCTAGCTAAGACAAGAAGAGCTCAAGTTCAAAGACTTAGCCTTAAAGTACATTATAGTAAAAAGTGGTCTGAATGGGTACATGATAAATAAGTGCAATTTAGATAACTTAATACATATTGTTTTAATGTGATTAATATAACCATAGGTCCTTTGCAATAGAACATTCTGTCATGATGAAAATGTCCAATAGAGTAGCCACTAGCCATATGTAGCTACTGAGCATTTGAAGTGTGTCGGGTATGATTAAGAAACTGAACTTTCAATTTAACCTAACTTAAAGTCATATTGACAAGTGGCTACTGAATGGGGCAGCACAGCTAGAGTAAGCAAACTGAAACCAAATGTTTAGCTCTAATTTGCAAGTTAATACCGTTGTAAACTACTAAAAAATAAATAAATAAATAAATAAATAAATAAAATTCTGGTCTTTGGTCTCCAGTTCCCTGAGTCTGAAGTACCTGGTTACTACTAAGACCTGCAAGGCTGACTCACCATTTACTCCCTGACTGAAGAAGAGTGATTTTACTTACATGTTCAAAATGATACTGCTAGTAAGCTTTACTTTCAAATGGAATAATTGCTTTTTACTTACAGGGGCTTCTCAAAACGTCTAAAGCTTTGCTGTCATAAAAATATATGTCTCACCTATAAGCAGAAACTAATTAACAAAAAAAAACAAGTGAGCAAGATAGAACCAGAGACATGGAAATAAAGAACAAACTGACAGTGACCAGCGGGGAGGAGGGAGGGAGATAAGGGCAAGAAAGGGAAGGGTCAAGTCAAGGAACATGTATGCAGGACCCATGGACAAATACCAAAGACAATGGGCGGGGGAGGACTGAAAGTGGAAGGTAGGGAGTGCATAGGGCAGGGGAGAGTGGTGGTGGGGAAATGGGGACAACTGTATTAAACAACAATAAAAAAGTTTTTTAAAGACAATATATATTTTACACCACCTTCCTCTTTCTCTCTCTTTTTAAAGCAATAACAGGCTACAACTACTAGAAGATTATTTATTTTTTTCTTGAAAATATTGGGGTAAAAATTACTGTTTCCCCCTTTAGGTCTCCATGAAGCTAGAAATTTGTGTATAAATGACCAGCTTTCCAATCAGTTATCATGTTGTTTTTACTCTAGAATGGACCATTTCTCTATTCCCCCTGCAACTTTACATAAGATGTTTCCTTCCCTGCATTTCTGCTGCGACTGACAATTTCATGTGGGCTTTCCGAATGTAGAGCATAAGTCCCCCAAATGCTTTCCATAACATTCACCATTTGATTTTCTCTCCCTACCATGACCTACTCTATAATATGTAGTATTATGGAATAGTTATAAACCTTATTGTGATGTCTATTCAATTTCTGTCTTCTTTACAAACTGTAATTATATGAGGTCAGAGGCTGCATCTTACCGTACACATAAGTAGTTTATTAACATTTGCTGGCTAGAATGAATAGAATAAATCACAAAGATCACTAAGTTAAGAGAGAGAAGTGCAAAACAAAAGCAGATTCATTTAAATTCATTTGATTACATACATAAGCTGCAAAATGCTCCTCTCTGGTGCCCATAGAATATGTCATTTTAAAGCTCCCTTAAATCACACTGTAGGAGAATGTAATGATGCACTTGAACTCAAAAGAAAACTCAAAAGCAAGAAAGTAGTAATAGGTTGCAAACCTAAGGCAAACATGTAAGAGCTGGAAATTAGAGACTTACGAAAGAAGAATACTTGGTATGTTTGTGCACATAAATACTTTCAGATAGAAACAGGGTCTGCCAAACTTTCTCTTAAATGGCCAGATAGTAATATCTGAGGTGCTGCAGGCCATACTGTCTCCATCACTTATTCTTTTTCTTTTCAGGTGTTTTTGTTTGTTTGTTTTGTAAAACATGTAAAAACCATTCATAGCTCATAAGCTATAGGAAAATAGGCTGCAACCTTGATTTGGCTCACAGATCATAGCTTCCCTGTTTCTGAGGATCAGTATATTCATGGAAACACTTAAATGATGTGTTATTCTTTGCCTCCAAGACAAAAATTGGCACATATAGAGAATATAGTTTTACATTTGAAATTCTACATTAAAAAGCAGTGGCCAATTCTATTGTAGGCAGTTTGGAAATGCTATTTTGGATAATGTTGATCTAAAATTTAAATACTCCCATAAACCTGAGTTTCCATCTTCCACGTTCGAAAAGAAAAATAGTCAGATAATTTAATCAGAGCAATGTTGATCCAGTGACAGATGTGTTGTGTTTGCAGATGGTAATCTGTAAGAAATGATCTGATTAAGAAGGCCTGACATTTGATTAAACCAGGAAGCCACTTTCCATGGAATGTTGGAAATATCTAAAAATGAAAATTGTAGAAAAGGACACTTTTTAAAAAAAGTTTATTTATGTATTTTTAGAGAGGGGAAAAGAGGGAGAAAGAGAGGGAGAAAAACATCAATGTGTGGTTGCCTCTCACATGACCCCTGCTGGGGACCTGGCCTGCAAACCAGGCATGGGCCTTGACTGGGAATCGAACCAGCAATCCTTTGGTTTGCAGGCTGGCACTCAATCCACTGAGCCACACCATCCAGGACAGACACTTTCTTATAGGTACAAGGAGCCTAAGTAAACTAGAAGAATCCTTCTTTGGAAAGTTTCGTCCTATTGCTAGCTGTGAAAAATATCATATCCCATGTCCAAGTTTTGTTTTTCTTTTGATTTAGTTATTCTTCACATCGGAGAAATGAATACTTTAAAAGAAAGACAATGCACCTTTTCTATGTTCTGCCTGTAGAATTAGAGCGCTCTTCTCCAAATGCTGTAAATTAGTAGATATTTTAAAAGTGAACACAATGTTATACCTCATAAATGCCAAAAAAGATAATTCTCCTCTTGCTGGCTTAAATTATCTTTTTACATATTTTTTAGGTGAATCTTACAGGCTTAAGGACATCAACTCACTAAAAAGCACTTAAACAGAATGTACCTGTTATCTTAATACCTCCAGACATAGCCAGAACTTGTATATTTCAAGTATAGAATAGGCAGTGAAGAACTTTACTTTAGGAGTACAGAATTTTTTCAAAAAATATTGCAAAATGGTTCTAAAATAACTCTTTAATTTTGAGAGAAGAAAACATCTAGAAAAAAGGAACAGTATTACCAACAGAATAAAAAATAAATAAAAAGGCTAAACAGAAATCAATCTTGTTTTTTTCTTTTAGATTGCTGAAATTGCTAAGGTGGTCCAGGTAGCATATAATTTTTCTTTTTGAAGAATTTTGTCCAGCCTGACAAGTAAATAAATGTTTAACTCTCTTTCTCTCCTTTTATTGCTGCAGAAACAAGAAATAGAAAATAACTACAAAACGTTTAGGACATATTAGTTTCTTTCTCTACATGAAACACACAATGAGAACACTTTATAGATGAATTGTGCCTTCGATTAAATAGAGAACAGCGGGCTAGCTTTGGTTTTGTGTGAAACTGGATAATTTGTCACAGTTTCTGCCTCTGGAAAAATGACAACCCAAAGGAAAACTGGTAGAAAGGCTTTCTTTTTCAAACTAGTGATAAAATACAAAACTGATATTCTGGGTGTATATAAGCATTTTAAAATAATAATTTTTTTTAAATTACTAAATTATGCCCTGGCTGGGTGGCTCAGGTGGTTGAAGCACAGTCCCATACACCTAAAGTTTGCAGATTCGATTCCTGTCAGGGCACATGCCTAGGTTGCAGGTTCAGTGCCTGATCAGGGCACAAATGGGAGGCAACTCATTGATATTTCCTTTTCACATTGATGTTTCTCTTCTCTCCTTTCTCTTTCTCTCCCTCTCCCTCTCTCCCTTTCTCTATAAAATCAATAAACACATTCTTGAGTGAGGATTTAAAAAATACTAAATTATAAGAAAGACTGTCATCAATGAATGCCTACAGAATTTTATGTTTTAATACATACCATTTCTTATACTTCAAGTATCATTTCTCATGCTTTTTATTTACCAAACAATCATTTTGTGATTGCTTCACAGTTCTTGCATTCACATCTGACCACCTATTCCTAATTACCACTTATTATGTCATTATTATTATCTTTAAATATTACTTTTGAAAAATATACATAGATTTGAACTTCATTTTCATCTCATACCTTGCAATCAGTAATATGCCAGTACAGTTAAACAAGTATTTCACTATCAATGGCTCTTGTCTCAGAAATGCAAAGTAGAACAGGTTAATTTTCCCAAATCTGAATAGACAAACATAATTAACTGATGTCTATTTGTGGATTTAGAGTAACAAATTCCAGCCAAAAACTTCAGTTATTAAAAACATATTTTTGAAAAGAATATGGAATTTGTTTTAGAATGTCACTAAGCAGTTCTTTAAATTCAAATTTGAAAGTGATGTCAAAAATCATATTCATTTTTTTCTTCTTCAGATAATAGCATATTACTATTGACACTCTTTCCAAAGATTTAAGAAAATACTTTGAAAATGCATGGTTTTTCTTTCAACATAAGTTCAGCTAGAGAGGAGATTATGTTGAATCTTAGCACAAGAGACTTTCTATTTCCTTCTATCCAAAAACTTAGTAAAATATAGGAATATAAGATCAGAAAAGTCTGCCCTGGCTGGTGTGGCTCAGTGGATTGAGTGCCCAACTGCAAACCAAAGGGTTGCCGGTTCGATTCCCAGTCAGGATACATGCCTGGGTTACAGACCAGGTCCCCAGTAGGGGGTGTGTGAAAAGCAACCATACATTGATGTTTCTCTTCCTCTCCTTCTCCCTCCATTCCCTTCTCTCTAAAATAAATAAATAAAATCTTTTTAAAAAATCAGAATAATCTGAGTTTGATAAGCAAAGGTTTCAAGATTTAAAGGTTTCTAAAAAATAAATGTGCTTATAACACATTGGATCAGTGATTTTCAACATTGGTGTGTCATAAGAGTTTTTAAAACATGAAATACCTGACTATTTAGTCAGGGGCACTGACTTCTTTTCCCTTAGATTGCCAAAAAAAAAAAAAAAAAAATGACAGGAGCCAACACGATAACTGTCCAGTGTGAATGAATCAAAATTGTCTCTATTTTTTTTGTCAGACCACAGAATTTTAGTAATTTGTTAATGTGTGCCATGTGATGAAAAAGGTTAAAAGTCACTGCACTGGATTATTCAATATCTCCTAGAGTTGACATTTGGGAAATTACTAAGAGGAATACAGTTTTTATTAATTCGGTTGAAATTTAAAGATGAGGTATATATAATTTTGGTAATAATCTTTGATTTTCTTGGTCTCTGTCTTCTAGGCTAATGAAAACTGATTAACCTACCCATATCTAAATGGCAAAAGTGATATCCAATGATGCCTTTAGCACTCTTTTGATACAACTTATTGTCTAATTTTCACATTGCTAAAATTAACCCTGGGCCACTTCATTGCCTCCTAGGATACAAACGTGATAAGAGAGTTGGGATTCTTCATCATCATGGGTTTTGAGAACTATTAGGAAGGGGGTGCCACCTTTTCCTTTGGACCTCAGAACTGTACTTTGAAACTATAAGACATATAAAGACTCCTCTGTAAAGCAAAGCCACCTCTACAGTATCTACCAGCAATCAGCAGAACAATGTAGTTTTGAAGCTAAAACGGACATTAAAAGGGACCTCTCCTTCAAGCAAAGAGCTTATAGAAGTAGGAAAATACCCATTTATTGCTTGGTGCTTTATTTGTAGTGAATAAAAAGTCAATACAAAGAGTAATCTAATTATAAGAAGGGGAGACAGCCTCAGGTTTCCAGAAACTGAACTTTTTATTTTCAGAAATGAGGACACAAAAAAGGGAGACCTTGTCAAGCTAGCCCCATATCTCCTCAAGTCTACTCTTTGATCTCTCAATGACGAATGAAATAATTTGTTTCAGAATTGCTTTAAAAATGCCAAAAATGTCAGCCCATTCTGAAATAATCAGGTTCAACTAAGATTTTTAAAGTAAGCACTTTGCAGACAGTAACCTAAGAAAGATGCATAGTTTTCCATTTAATACAATTTTTTTCTACATGTGATTGCCAAATAACTAAAACATGAGACTGATAATAATAGAAATAAATGTTCAAGTTCAAGGGAGACTTTAATTACCCTATACATACTGCATGAAAGTAAGAACACACCTAATTATCAAAAATAGAGTAATCCATTCTTACTGCAGTCCAAATCCTGTGAAGACCCATAAATCTGCCACTACCTATGTCTCTAACTTTGTTCTTCCCCATTTGCCCCTTGTTAAACTTAGTCCATATTTACTGAAATTCCCTTTGTCCTTTGAACACACCACTTTGGTTTCTACCTTTGCACTAGTTTTTTCCTTTATTTGGCTCCCCCTTGCCCCAGATTTTTTAATGTCTGACTCCTTTATGTCATTCGAAGGCAACTTCCTCATGGAGGACTTCTTGCCCCCTATTCACTATAATATAATGCTCCAGGGAACTCTTTTATTTTATGTTTTAATGTTTTCATAGAAACTTATTGCCAAAAGTGTGACAACTGTAATTGAACAACAATAAATAAACTTTAAAATTATTTAATTTCTTGTCTATCACTGATCTCACCTGTCTTAAAATGCAAATTACCTAAGTAAGCTCAGGGATCTTATCTTTTTTTGTTCATGGATATGCCCATAAACACATAGAAAAAATTATAGCACTGTTAGCCATCACGCAATATCAGTTGAATGAATGACTTAATACTTTTTTTACCTCAGGGAAGAAAATAAACTACATTTATCTAGAGGATGACGAGTTGAAAGTTCTAGAATTCAAGATAGATAGAATCAGACCTATTAAGGGGAAGTTTGATTTAGAGAAAAGAATAACTCAGAAGAGCTGAAGGTACTGTTAGCTTCAGAGATGATGAAGAGCAATAATTAGAATTATTTTCTTGGGTCTAACAGCAACTAATTCAAGAAAGACTAGCTGGTTCATTTCGAAGAGGTCAGATTGAAGTCCATGCTAGGGGAACACTCTAGGCTTAACATTGGCAGTGAAAGAAGCCACTACACGTTGCAGCAATAGCTGGAATCGCTGATTACAGGTTAGACTGGGTGTCCATCTGATAGAGAAACACCAACTTTCTCATATGTAATATGAAAATAATATCTTATATTTATTTGTGTAGATATAAAGAGATTATTTATGGTGATGCACTCTGAAAATGAAACCCTGAGCCAGCATGTGACATAATTGTCATAAACTCACCACTTAACCTCTAGATATCCATTTTCTCATTTAAAAAATGGTACATTTATGCAATGGAATACTACGCAACAGAAAGAAAGAAGGAGCTCCTACCCTTCGCAATAGCACGGATGGAACTGGAGAGCATTATGCTAAGTGAAATAAGCCAGGCGGTGGAAGACAAATACCATATGATCTCACCTGTAAGTGTAACCTAATCAACAAAATAAACAAGTAAGCAATATATAACCAGAGACATTGAAATAAAGTACAAACTGGCAGTAGCCAGAGAGGAGGGTGGAGGGAGATAATGGAGGAGAGATAGGGAAGGGTCATCAAGGAACATGTATAAAGGACCCATGGCAAAGCCAAAGGGTGGAAGGATTGAGGGGAGGAGGCGGGTTAGGCAGGGGAAAAAGGTGGTGGGAAAATGGAGACAATTGGACTTGAACAACAATAAAAAAATAAAATAAATACTAAAACTAAAAAAATAAAATAAATACTAATATCCATTTCAAAATACCTGTCTCTGCTTTGTGAGCAGCAGGTACATGAAAAGAATTTATTTTGCCACTGTGGTAGCAGTACAGGTTGCATTATAACTGAATGGGATGGAAGGATTCTGTTTATTTGCTTTAAACCTCGCAATAGGATCCACAAATGTGCAAAACTTCCAAGAGTGGGAATTTATGCTGCCAATTAACAGTAATAAGGTAGATTTACTTTACAAATGATATTTGGGGAGAGCTCAATTATTGTCGAGATATATCTCCAGCCAAAGTGTCATCAAATTCACTAGAATCATTCACATATCTACTGAAAAGTTTCCTTGCTTCATTCACCTGCTTGACTGATGGCTCCCTACCCACCCTAACTACTATCATAAACCATATGTTGGTTTACGTAACATAGCCCAAACTTCATAGCTCATTTATTGGATTCTACCTTATTATAAATCCTTGTTTTTCTTTTTTTCAGCAATATTATCCAACATTGTATAAAAATAGTTACCATAGATTGAATAATTGCCAGGTGTTGAGAAATGCATTAATGATGATAACTAACATTTGTGGCAGGTGCTATTGCAAGTGCTCTGCAGGCATTACCTCATTTACTTCTCAAAAAACAAAAACAAAAAAACAAAACACAGTGAAGTAGATATAATCTTCCCCAATTTAGAAATGAGAAAATCGAGGCACTAATTCCAGAACATAATAGCATTTCCAGAACCAGTAAATGGTGAAAGTGGAATTGAAGCTCTTAAAATCATGTCTGCAATGCTGAAAAGTAGGTATTGCCTTTAATATAAAGATAGGGAGATTAAGGCTCAAAATGCTGAAGTGACTCATCCTATTGGCATAGTCAAAGACTACAAAATGCAGAGGTGGGCACAAAGAGGATTACAGTTTTAATACAAACAAGTCATACACTAATTAATAAATAATTGAAGAATAAAGTTTCTTGTACTCATTGTAAACATACTTTTGCCTACTCTTCTATGTCATTTTTTTTCACCTGTTTTTCATGGCTTATAAAATTTAGGAGCTCTCACAAAGAGACCAAAAGACTCTATTATGTAACCAGATTAGGCCAAAGATGGTATTGCTCATGCTAAATGCCACATCAGCAAAACCATAACTTACCTAAGTTTTTATGTTCAGCTCTCCCATAAATGGAAGACCTAGGTCAACCAATCAGTGCTTGCCTGCTCAGTACAAGTTACCTACCCCTAATTTGTCTCCAAGACTTCTCTTTGCTCCATACAAGGGAAGGAACTTTGCTTTAGCCAATTAGCAAATGCCAGGTATAAATTCCTTGTTCTTGCTCACTTTTCTCTACTAAAATCACTTGCCTTGTATATCTCTCTGGATCTCCTTTCCATTTACTAAATTATATACTTCCTGATTCATGAATCACTGAATAAAAGCCTACCAGATCAGTAAATTGTTTGTGGAAATTTTTCCTTTAACAACTCTGAGACAATTCTTTCCAAATTCATGATTTGGGCTCTTCCACATACCTCAAGGAGCTTTAGCATCGAGAGGCCATCCTTATATCTTTCTCCTCAAGAAAGTGGCTCATTTCTGCCTAATCATATCCCAAAGGAAAACAGGGCTAGAATGAGCAAGTATTTCCCAAAACACAGTATCAAACAGTAGAGTTTTTTAATTCCAGCTCATCATTCATTTTAAAGACTATATCCTCAGGGGCAAATATTCAGCAACTTGTGTAGGAATGACACACACCAGTTCCATGAAAGATACAGTAGGATCTGTGAAGGAAACTCCTTCTTACTCCCTGGAAAACAGTTCCCCTGCTCCTCTCCTAGTGAATATCAGCATCTAAGACATCTGCTCTGCCTCCACACTCCTGTTCTGAGACTTGTTTCTGGGGGGAAAAAAACCTACAAAAATTTCCTGGAAATAGGGATCATGGATCCCCAGGGTACCTAAGGGACAGGAAACATACAGTAATATAATGCAGAGGTGGGCAAAAGGAGGTTTACAGTTCTAATACAAACAAATAACACAATAATTAATAAATAATTGAAGAGTAAAATGTTTCTTGTACTCACAATTGTAAATATACTTTTGCCCACCCCTCTATGTCATTTTTTCCCTTTTTCTCATG
>PVJI01021085.1:0-27778 GCA_004026765.1 Micronycteris hirsuta | reverse complement strand
GCACAAACTGTTCCAGAAGTAAAACTATGTAACACTGATGTCTCAGTTTTAAGAGAACTGTAGCTGCACTTTGGCCTGTGTAACATGCCTTGTTGAAACTCAGTCACCACACTGCGTAAGGAAGCCCAAGCAGTCATGTGGAAAGACACCCATGAAATTAAACTAAGTCTCCTCTTACCACCCTGAAACCTACGTGAGTGAAGCTCTTTGACAACTTTCAGCCCAACCAGCACCTTGAATGGTAGCATGATAAGCTGATGATCCAGAAAATCTACAGAATTGTGAGAAGAAATTATTGTATTAGGCCACTAAGTTTGGTGGTAGTTTATGCAGCAATAAATAACCAAAGTAGTAAACAATGTATTGGTAATAATGGTCTTCCATAACAACTTTTCAAAATCAGAATGGCAGGAACCCCAACAGCCATACAACCTGATTACCTACCTGAGGTTTCAATTCCCTTTACTGCTTTCCTATTAAGCAGCAATTTAACTTCTGCTTAATCTTCAAACATACCAGTAAACATACCACTTGTAAAAACAGTTGATTCAACTTTTGAATAACTCCATTCGAGTACAGTATTTTCATTTGTAAAAATGTCTTTCCTGGACTTACCACTCATTCAGTTCTATCTCTATCTTTATAGTCAACTATCATAAACACTTCTACCCTTCACTCAGCACATTGTGTCTCCTCTATCTTGTGACTTGGTTAGCAATTCCTCTCTACCTCTGGTTTTTAACCTCAGAATATGCTCCAGTCTACATACCTCTTAGAATAGAAAGCTATTCTCTTTGAGTAGCCTATTGTGTGCTGAATAGAAGGGGACTATCATCTTTCACTTAGAGATATTAAGTATGTTTGTATGGCACTTGGTACTCTTCAAAATGTCCCCACATATAAACTCACTTGATTCTGATGTCAATTCCCTAAAGCAGGGTTGGGCAGTTCTTCACATTCTTGTGATGAAAGCTAAATAAACTGAGGCCAAGAAAAGGGAAGAAACACTGTCATCTTATCATCAGGCATTCCTGAGTGCAAAACTAGAGTTTTGCTTTGTTTTGTTTTGAGTTGTTTCCATCTTTATTTCATCAAGTGAAAGCTATAATGGTGAAGAGATACTCTTCCTTAACTGTATTCTCACCTAGAAATGATTATATTTCTTATAAGTGATAGGTAAAAGATTGACTAAAGTCATCACACTTTACAAAATTTGTTCAGGTTTGCTGAAGGTGAAACTAATACTCTATATTCCAGAACCTTCTGTCATCTGTCTCCTCCGTCAGCAGAGAGAGAATCTGATTAGAAGAGCATGGATCGACAAATGTTTAAAATAAATTCTTTCTCAGAATGAAAAATCACTCAACTTGCCTTCATGAAGTCATCCTCTATAGATCCCAAATTAATAAATACAATAGGATGCTCAAAGTATTTTCCTTTTCTAGCTCCATGAGATCATTTTCGGATAACACGCTGTAAGGGAACAAAATTATTGCATATTAATCATGATTATTGCAGAGGTAAAAGGGTCAATCTTCTACTTTCATGTCTAAATATTACTGGAAGTAAATATTTAAATTATACAAATTGAACAAGAAACACGTATCTTATAAGTATGAATGCAATGATAAATGCATGGGAAAGTGTGTATTTGTGTGTGTGGGTGTGTAGTGAATTCAAGATCACAGTGTGTATATCATTAGATAAAATATTCAAATGCATATTTTGTTTTATAAATTATTCTATATTTTCAAATTTTGGTTCTTTCTGCTTGCTTGAAGCAATATTTGATCAAACAAAATGATGAATATTAATATTTATAGGCATTTTGATTATTATTATACAAGCACTGAAAATAATATGTAGGAGTATTTTGAGGAGAGATTTGATAGAATCTTACTTATTTAAAAAATGTCAAGATCAATAGGAACACTAATTTTTTTCTTATGGAGAAAAATCTGTATAAAGTTATCTTGAAACTTCGTTCTATGTACATGGGTATTGCTCTGCATTTAGAGAAACGAGATTTGTTTTGTGTGTGGTGACTTTTTCCATAAATTTTTACATATTTCTTTATTTTTTCCATCACATCCACTTTGAGATATTATTTTTTAGAATTTTGGGGGGGGGTTAGTGAAACATATGGTCAGTTTTACATCTGTGAGTATTTGATTAAGTTCAGGATATCACTATTTTCAGCATGCCTAATAATTCCATGCCAGTTCCCAACTGTACTATCATTAGTTTTAACTTTCATTAATTTTTAATCAACTTCCTTTTAAATAGAATGACAAGATTTAACACAATATTCAAATGGCAGCACAAAATCAACTGCCCTCATTTACTTGAGAAAAGTTTAGTGGTGTTGATGTTCATGCGTGGAAGTAGAGACCACAAATAAGAAGCCTTTTACAGCAATTGTTGGACTCAGGCCATGGCCCAGGGTTCTTTCAAACAGCACTGGACATTATTTTTAATTTATCCGATAAGAGCACTGGAGTGCTGAGCTGTTAAATATGATGTATAAGAGCATATGACCGGTAAGTAACAGAGTTGACAGTCAGGCCAAACGTCTGACTCTAAAAGCCCCCATTGTTTTTCTACATCTTCTAGCTTAAATAGAAGTCAGGAGATATAAGCTCTACCTCTTGTATTGCTGTTAACTCACTGTCAACTATTAACTGACTATATGGTCACAAGTTAAAACTTACATAAAATATAAGTTTCCTTATATGAAATAGCAGTATTTAGACAAGAACGATCTGGATTTTATGGAAGCACCTTGGGCCGTATAGCCTTTAGTGGTGATTCTCAGCAATGCACTTCTGTTCCAACTACAGATATCAATTTTATTTCACATATTCCAAAAAACTGTTATAGTTAAAGAAAGAATTCACTGCCATTTAAAAAACTCTGCTGGTGACCCATTTTTGCACTCATTAATTATGCCTGCTTCTCAAGGCCCAGTTAATTAACTCAGTCAAACTTTCCTGATCATCCCATTAAGTACAGACACTCTCTGAATATCTAGACTTAACTCTCAAAGTATTTGCCATGATCCTGCTAACAATATAGAACATTTTGATTCATATGTAGATATACCTTAAAAATAGAATATTTAACCTGCTTTTTATCATCTTTAAGACTCACAATATGTAAGTATTACTCAAGTGAACAAATGAATGAATAAATGATCACAGAATTGTCTTACGTCTTTTAAACTTTGTATATTTTATATATTTACCTAATTCTCAGACTAGGTGTTCTTAGGCTTATAAGTAAATGTATGTTTTAAAAAAAAATCTAATTATGTAGCTCTTACTAATCAGATTTAAACTATATGAATCATACGACTATAAGCTTAGGAAAGTTGAAAAAAATTGTGTTGAGAACTGTTTTTCATCTTTAATCCATGATTCTATTGGACAAAAGTAATGTTAAAAGAACAATAATGAATCTATTTTAATGTTTTTATCATAAACAACATTGAGTTACATATAGGATATATATCACAAATTTTTTTCAGATTGATTCATTTATCAGGACTTTTTCCCTGTTTCTAAATGGATATGCATTTATACTGATTTCTGCATTTATGTCTAGGTATGTGTTTAAGTGAATGTGTGAATGTATATAATATATGTGTACATGTGTACATATATGTGAACACATGTGTGCCCATGTTTAAAATATTTATGTAGTGGGCCCATGGAGTTGTTTCTGATAAAGCATGCAGGTAGTGACACGGGGTAGATCGGACCTGCTGATACCCGTGGGTGACCGTGACCCAATGCGTGTATGAATCTCATACCGAGACACGCGGGGAAAGAGAGACCGGGGCCACGTGGCTGATTCCTCCCATCTCAGGAAAAAAGCCTCGTGGCTTGCCCAGCCAGGGTTTTTATCCGGGGCCAATTTACATAGGATTGATTATTCATGGGATTAAGCAGAACAGGTAGGATTACTCATAGCAAGGCATTGGTTGTAAATTCAGATCCGGTGGCAGACAGGACCAGGTTAAAGTAATATGCAGGGCACAGCAAGCCAGAATTTTTTAAGATACACCTTTGCCAAATTCCTATTAGAGAATTTCCATTCCACAGACATGATCCACACTTGCTCACACGGGAATCACACGGAGCTGTGCTCAAAACGTGTAAATTCTCAGGACTGCGTGTTTACACACGTATGGAAATCACTGCCACAGGTAGTCATGTGGCTGAATTTATCTTTTTATATAGTTGCATATCTAGGTTTTTCTATGTGAATAGATATTCCTTGTTGTTCTTCCATCCTCAGTAACTGTAATATTTATGGTCATCGATGATGAAGGCTATTACCTGATGTAGAGAGTATTTTACCTAGCTTACACAAACCATTTCTTTTTTTAGGTCATTTTTATTTATTTATCTATCTGCTTATTTGTTTATATATTAATATTGTTATTCATGTATAGTTGTCTCCATTTCCTCCCCACCACTCCTACCCCCCCATCCATCACCACCTCTCACCTTCGATCCTACCCTTCTTTGGCTTTGTACATGGGTCCTTTGTACACATTCCTTGATGACCCTTCCCATTTTTCCCTGTTATCTCCCTCCTCCCTCCCTTCTGGTTACTGTCAGTTTGTTCCTTATTTCCATGTCTCTGGTTTTATTTTGCTTGCTTGTTTGTTTTGCTGATTAGGTTCCACTTATAGATGAGATCATATGCTATTTATCTTTCACTGCCTGGCTTATTTCACTTAGCATAATGCTGTCCAGTTCTATCTATGCTGTCCCAAAGGGTAGGGGCTCCTTCTTTCTTTCTGTTGGGTAGTATTCCATTGTGTAAATGTACCATGTTTTTTTGATCTATTCATCCACTGATGGGCACTTAGGTTGCTTCCAGCACTTGGCTATTGTAAATTGTGCTGCTATGAAGATTGAGGTGCATAGGTTCTTTTGGGTTGGTGTTTTAGGGTTCTTAGTGTATAATTCCAGCAGTGGAATTGCCAGGTCAAAAGTAACTATAGACTCTGCCAGAAAACTACTCAACTTAATAAGTGAATTTGGAAAAACTGTAGGATACAAAGTCAACACTCAGAAATCAAAGGCATTTTTGTATACCAACAATGAAACATCAGAAACAAAAATCAGAAGAAACTCCCATTTGCTATAGCAACAAGAAAAATAAAATACCTAGGAATAAACCTAACCAAGGATGTAAAAGAGCTTTACTCAGAAAACTACACAGCACTGAAGAAAGAAACTAAGGAAGAAACAAATAAATGGAAGCAGAGTCCATGTTCATGGATTGGAAGAATTAACAATATCACAATGTCCATACTACCCAAAGCAATTTATAGATTCAACACAAACCTATTAAAATACCAATGACACATTTCACAGATATACAAAAAACATTTCAAAAATTTATATGGAACCATAAATGACCCAAAATAACTTCAGCAATTTTGAGAAAGGAGAACAAAGTAGGAGGGATCACAATACCTGGTATCAAACTATATTACAAGGCCACGGTAATCAAAACAGTCTGGTACTGTCATAAGAACAGGCTCATAGACTAATGGAACAGAACAGAGAGCCCAAAAATAAACCTATGTTTCTATGGTCACTTAATATTCAACGAAGGGGGCAGAAGCATGAAATGGAATAAAAATAGCCTCTTTAACAAATGGTATTGGGAGATCTGGACAGCTACATTCCAAAAAATGAAACTCAACCACTAACTTACACCATACACCAAAATAAATTCATGATAGATAAAGACTTAAATATAAGCCATGACATAAAAGTCCTAGATGTAAACATAGGCAGCAAAATCTCAGATATTCCATGTAGCAATATTTTCACCAATAGGTCTCTAGAATAAGGGACATAAAGGAAAGAATAAACAAATGGGACTTCATCAAATTAAAAAGTTTCTGCATGGCAAAGAAAACAGCATTAAAATAAAAAGAGAACCAAATATATGGTAAAACATATGCTCCAATGATACCTCATTCAAGGGTTTGATGTCCAAAATATATAAAGAACTCACACAACTCCACTCCAGGCAGACAAACACCCATTAAAAAAAATGGGCAAAAGACTTGAACAGGTACTTCTCCAAGGAGGACATATGGAGGGCCCAGAGACATATGAATAGATGTTCAGCATCACTAGCCATCAGAGACATGCAAATTAAAACCACAATGAGATACCACTTCACACCAGTGAGAATGGCCATCATAACCAAATCAACAAACAATGAGTGTTGGTGAGGATGTGGAGAAAAGGGAACCCTAGCGCATTCTTGGTGGCAATGCAGACTGGTGCAGCCACTGTGGAAAACAGTATGGAATTTCCTCAGAAAACTAAAAATGAAACTGCCTTTTGACCCAGCAATTCCACTGCTGGGATTATATACTAAGAACTCTGAAACACCAATCCAAATAACCTATGCACCCTAATGTTCATAGCAGCACAATTTACAATAGCTAAGAGCTGGAAGCAACCTAAGTGTCCATCAGTAAATGAATGGATCAAAAAACTATGGTATATTTACACAATGGAATACTATGCAACAGAAAAAAAGAAGAAGCTCATACCCTTCACAGCAGCATGAATGGAACTGGAGAGCATTATGCTAAGTGAAAGAAGCCAGGTGGTGAGGGACAAATACCATATGGTCTCACCTTTAAGTGGAACCTAGTTAACAAAACAAACAATCAAGCAAAATATAACCAGAGACATTGAGATTAAGAACAATCTGACAGTAATCAGAGGGGAGGTGGGAGGGGATAATGGGGGGAAGGGATTTCAGGAATGACTGCAAAAGACACATGGACAAAGCCAAGGTGGGGGTGGAAGCAGGGGAGAGAGGTGGGGTTGGCTGGGGTGGGGGTTAGTGGTGGGGGGTAAATGCAGACAACTGTACTTGAACAACAATAAAATAATTAAGAAAGAAAGAAAGAGAGAGAGAGAAAGAAAGAAAAATGCCAACTATGCGCCACTTAAATAAAAAAGAATAAATTGAAATGCGTTTTTCATATTTTCTCCTTTCGAGGTAGTCTTGTAGATCTATACATTTTCTTCTTATAAATGCTTTTGCTGTGTCTCATAGTTAGTTAAGTTGTTTTTCGATTTTCATGTGTCTCAAGGAAGATTCTGTATTTTTTTGTTAGAGTCTTTGATTTATTCATTGTTTACAAACATGTTGGTCAATCTTCAAAAAAACCCCGAAAATGTTTGTTCAATTACAACTGTGCTAATTATCATGAAGAAAGAGGAGTGCTAAGAGAGCAGATAATTCAGTGTTCAGTTGAGTGAGGGATGTCAAAAAAAGATTTCCCTAGAAAATACAGATTAAGCTGAAATTTACTTACGAATTAGATTTATTCCTATTGGTATACAATGCATCTGTACTGTCTAGGCTAGAAGAGAAGAAAGAGATTTCCCAAGAGAAACGCTTCTTTGACAAGAGTGAGCATAAATATAGTGCAGGGAAGATAAAGGGCCAGTTAGAGAAGAAGGCCAGGTGCCCTGTGCTATAATATAATGATGGGGAAGAAGGTGGGGCATTGGCCATGAGGGGCTGTAGATGAATTGAAGAAATTTTGTCTTGAGCCTAAGAAGATAGAGCAGTCTTCAAACCTTTAAACTACAGCAGGGTAGCAGATATTTGCAATTTATAGACAACTCTATTTGCATGTGGAAATTAGAAAAGTGCAAGTTTATTGGGAAGAAGAAATTGAAAGTCAAAGAGACTAACTGAAGATGTTTGAATTGAAAATGGCATGATCAAAGGTGTTTTTCAAAGTTATATCATTGTGGACTTCCCCTTACTTATCATTATCTTCTAAAAATCAAATTTGAGGAGACTATGGGTAATTAAAATTCAAGGCAAGTCAGGTATCAGTTAATTGAGATTTTGCTGTACTTGTACCATCAATTTTCAATGCTTTTAGTGAAATACAATGTGCTGCCTGCAATTTAAATGTGTCTATTATATTTCAAACTGTAATCATCTTCAATTTCTTCTACTGATTTCCATATGTAATGCTCCCATAAATGTTATTCTAAAAATAACCAATAATCTATGTATAATTTATTTTCCCCCCCCAATAAAGAAGTTTTAAGCCCATTTTTTAAATAAGGAAGTGAAAAAATAGAAAGCTAAAGCTTTCCTGTGAATGGTACATCACTAAGAACAATAATATATGTTCAGTACACCTTTATTTTTTAAATCCTTCTAACATCTTAATTAACATCATGACATATGAATATTCTTTGAATTTCTACAAGATATATTTAGCAGTGGAATCTGAATTAAAACTGAGATGATAAAATAGACATTCCCAGTTATTTTTACATAGATACATAATTTGAAAATATCTGAATATAAAAGGAATATTAATTTTTCCCCAGTTAAAGGAATAAAAATGAAATCATATAGAAGACAGCGAATTTCATTTTAGGCTTACCAAGCTCAATTCTTTCACTGAAAATTCATAGCTAGAAAAACTTTTTTAAAAAATAAGACAATTGTAACAATACAATGTAAATAAGTTAACATCTACTTGCAATAGCTCTACTTGAGAGTTCAGATCAGGGATTGAATGACAGCTGTTAATACCACGAGTGGACTGTTCACTGGTGATGGAGTACTGATCATCACCTGTCCAGGAAGATGGAAAAACAATTCCATGAGACAGAGATGAACTTCAGGCCTGAGAGTCACTTCCTATCCCACAAAACCACTTCTAATCTCATTAGTGTGTTTCCCTGATGTCAGGAAGTGAGTATAATTTATACTGTCTGAATGTGTCAAAAAAAGAAAGTTTGCTATTTATTAGTAAGTCAATGTTTACATGTCTTCTTCACTTTTGCTGTGCTATATGTTTACCACACTAAATTGCTATTCTCGTTAGCAGATAGAGAAACTGAATCTTGGAAAAGTTTTGATTTCCCTCCTTCCTCCAAATAAGTGCTAAAATAAAACACATTTTGTCACCAGAGGAATGAAACAGAATAAACTAAAAAGCCTTTCTTTCTATGCAGTATGGAGACATTTTGATTTTCTTCTAATACTCTGTCATGCATGTTGTACTCTATGACGCACTGTGGGAATTCAAGCTCCTACTTTATAATACACAAAATCACTGATTTCTATTTACAGCTCCTCAATTGTTTTGTATTTTTTAGGGAAAGATTTGCATTTAAATTTTCATTTCACCAGTAAATTTGAGCACAATACCTCACAATGGTAGTTGTATATAAAATTTATTTATCGATATCTACTCATTTGATAGTCACTGTCGTAAGGCTAAAAGGTGAGAAGTTGAATAAGATCTCACTCCTGTCCTCAAGAAATGCAGTGTTCCCTAAGAAATGTAAGTATATGATTAACAAATATTATATTTATGTGACAGATATTTGCATACTAGGCCACAGGATCTTGAAGAGGAACAATCATCCTTTAGGAAATAATAGAGAAGCTATCCAAGGTAAGGGAAAGTGGTGTTGGGTGACTAGAAGAATATACATAATAAAATGACTCATTTTGGAACTGCTCTTATACAAAGGAGAAGGAAGATATTCCAGCTAAAAGTGTTTTAAACAAAAATGTGATAGTTGATTTTACATGTCAAATTGGCCAAGCCGTGGTGCCCAGATGTAGTCAAACACTAGTTTGGATGTGGCTGTGCATATATTTTTTAAAAGATGTGATTAATATTCAAATCACTAGATCTTGACTATTAATCAGTTAATAGTCTTAAGAAAGAAAACAAGGTCATTCATGGAGGAATGCATTCTGTCTCTAGACTGTCTTTTTGGAGACTACATCAACTCTTCCCTGAGTCTCCCCCTGCAAATATGCACTGAGAGTTTTAGATTTGCCAACCCAAAAGTTATGTGAGCTGATTCTTTAAAATAAATATCTACCAGTCTTTCTATTATCTATCATCTACCTACCTATCGATCATCTATCATCTATCTACCATGCCCACAAACATGCCTGCACGTGAGCACATGCACACACACACTCCCATTGACTGTTTCATTGTAAAACTTAACTAACACAAAGACCACAAAAGAGTCTGTGTTGACACACTCATGTTTCAATGGTTTTTCTGATTAGTATCTTCTTTTGTACTTATATATGCCTCAGTTTGGTTTATAGGTTGTGTAAATAAAAATGGTATATGAGAAATGTGTCAATGAGGTGCAATATTTCACTGGACACGGTGTTTTGAGTGGGCATGTGAGCATGGTAGCTGTAAGCAAAATAAATGCAATGATTAATAGTTTTTATTTCTTAAGCCTTTGAGTGCATGCTTGTATTGTCCACCCAAATAAGCAATAGAAGAGCAGGAGAAAGACTAGAATTCAGTTTGGGACATACTGATATGAGTGTGAACTTCTAGTGACTAGTCCAACAGATAATAGGTAAATGGGAGAAATCAAATATGAGATGTATTTAAATATCATTTGTGTATAACTGATAATTAAATCCAATGTGATTGAGTCAATCCAGGGAGAACATATAGACTGAAGGGAATAAAGGACAAAGCTTATGGGTGACACCAACATTTAAAAATAAATGGGGTCAGAGAAATCTTGAAAGGCTTGAGAAATTTCCATACAGACAGAAGGAAAACAGAATTGAATTTGTCTCAAACCTAGAAAGGAGAGTATTTTGTCAACTAAGAATACTTTCAAGCATTCAGTTAAGCAGTAGAAATAGAAGCCATATTTGACTGTTTAGTCCCATGACAGCAAGAAATATGTTTATAGGAAGGATGTTGAGTGATATTACTCCGACATCTAGGGTGATTCATGGTCCAGGTTTGCCTGTGGCAGAGGGATTTCCCAGGGTGCAGGATTCACAGTGTTAAAACAAAAACAGTTCCAGGCAAACAGCAACACATTTGGTCACCCTATCAAAAAAAAAAAAAAAGTGTCTTCACATAAGTGTGAAAAACATACTTTTGAAGGAGAAAGAATAATCAGAAAAAATTGAAATTGCCATTTCCCCTCCCCACATCATTCCTGATTTTTCAGAATATACAAAATAGAAGAATGAACCTCTTCCAAGCACTCAATATGTTCGTAAGGTACACCTAGTGAGAGAAATATTTCTTTGAAGGCAAGTAGAGAATATGTTAATGTCACGTGATTTTGCATTGCTTTGCTTTGTTTTCCGTGGTGCACCAGTGTTCCAGATGGCACAGTGCAATGGGTCGGCAAGGAAGCCTCTCAGGAGGGATTAAATCAGAGAGGAAGACCTGCAGAGCAGCACTGAGGTAAGAGTAGAGCGGAGAGAGACGACGGGAGTGACTGGAGTTCAGAGGATGGTGGAGGATGACAGACCTGAAAATTTTACACCGTTTTCTGCAATTAAATTACGTATTTGAATTCTCATGCAATGGTAGTATGTCAGCCAAGAGAGAGGAACCAGTGTTACTAGCCAAGGTTTGATTGTATTTTCTGTCTTAAAAAGAGTAAACATATTGTAGTTTTGCTTAGAGTTTTAAACAGAGAATTTAGTAAAAGATCAATAAATATTATTCTCTAACAAACAAACAAAAAGAACAACAAAAACAGTCAACTCTGTTTTCTATCTCGGTGAAGCTCAAATTTTGGCAGGAGTTTGACCTCAGCACCAGTTGACTTCATCAACTGGTAAAATTTCATATTCACACTGGTATATAATGATTTGTGCTGGTATACTACATTACTTAGAATTTTTCAGGTTACAGAAAAATATTCAGGCTAGGCTAATAGATTTGGGGAAACAGTGTAAAGGTGCATGAGAAAGTAAAGATGACAAACTATCGAGTGTGCAATTACACCACATAAAATTGAAGTGCCATTCTAGATAAAACCTCAATCTCATGAATCACCATTACAGTGACTCAGTCACTTTCTCTTCTACTTTCAGCTCTTCACTCCTCCTCGACCACAGCTGCTATTTTATCATGGGTTCTGCTTTCTACCATCTCATTTTGTCATTATTCTACATCACCCACTCATTGTCTGCCAAGTTTCCCTGTATTTCTCACATTCAACTCTCATCAAAAGGCTGACCCAGTGTAAGGAGTTCCTTATGGCAGAGGTTTTGAATCAAACCACTTCGTAGTAACTACAGAAAAATTTAGATGCCTACTTTAGTTCCAAGGGTCAAGTGAGACAGAGTGATGTTTCAAACTATTCTATGATGAAATATAGTTCAAAAGAGTTCAGAAGCATAGTTTTAAAAAATGAGTCTGGCCCTGGTGGTATGGCTGAGTAGAATGAGTGTCGGCCCATGAACCAAAGGGTCACTGGTTCGATTCCCAGTCAGGCCACATGCCTGGGTTGCAGGCCAGGTTCCCCAGTAGGGGGCACACATGAGGCAACCACACATTGATGTTTCTCTCCCTCTCTTTCTCCCTTCCTTACCCTCACTGTAAAATAAATAAATAAATAAATAAATAAATAAATAAATAAATAAAATCTTAAAAAAAAATGAGTCTGTTCTAAGAGTGTTTTAAGCCTAACACTTGCCTCACGAAAGGGCATTTATGGTACATGCTTTCCTCAGATACATACAAAACTCAGTTAGGAGACTGGATATAAGAGATGTGGATAGAATTCATCTAAGATTTAAGCTTCAGAAAAGTTTAGTCCAAATACAATGGGTCCAGATTAAGAAATAATCAAGTTACTGTGTTGTTTTTAGTATCTCAATGATTTTGCCTTTATCTTTAACGTGTTGTGTATTTCAGGGCAGTGCGTCAGTCTTTCTGGTCCACATTTAATCTGTTTGGAACATGGCCCAGACATTTCACATGTGCCTTACACATTGCCTTTCATAGATGAGACATTATTTCTTCTCCATACTTCCTTCCTTTTTCCTTCTCACATTTCACAGCTTGTTTTGGCACTTAGCCAAAAGAATTCAATTAAGGAGGTTTTTTTTTTGTTGTTATATTTTACTTCAATGAGCTCAATGCCATAAATTCAACATAATCTTTCTTCATTTGGGTCTAATGTTTCACTCCTCTAAATTAGTAAATTAATAATCATAGTCCTTTGATAATAAAGATAGCAGAGTTGCACACAAGATATGTAATTAATGTAGCAGGGTTATCACATAGAAAATTCTGTGCTATATTTCTTATAATCTGTATAAGCAAGGTGACTTTAACACTTATTTTTTAAAACTCTATTTGAGTGAGTACCAAGAAAGGATATATCGTTTGAAAATGATGACATAAAAATAAAAAATAAATTCAATAGTCCATTTTTATTAATTTTATATATGTATTACATAAATTTCCTAGATATTGGAGGCAATATTATTTCCTTCATCTGTAAGATATTTCTCTCTACTAGTTCATACATGGAGATGAATCTATGAGATGTAGCACCAAGGGAAACACGTCAGAATTATTAAAATAATTATTTTCATTCAAATTTTAGCAAACCTGATTCAAAAGCGACAATTTCCTATGGATTGGAGAGAGATGCAATTGGTAAGATTGAAACAGAAATTTATTTTTAGATTAGCTTCGTTTTCTCAATTTTTCGTTAGGCCTCAGAACCGGACTGGGGTAAACAGGACAGAGAGACAAAATGAAGGTATCTGCGACTAGAATGCCCATATTCATTCTGTTATCTAATCACTACCATGTCAGGGTTCTCCGGAAAAACCAATATATTTATATCCATATCAATATCGATATTGATATATAATGGGGAATGGGCTCATGCAATTATGAAAGCTGAAAAGTCTCAGGATCTGCCACTTGCGAACTGGTGTTGAGGAGAGCCAATAGTGTATTCTCGGGCCACATCCAAAAGCCTGGGAACCAGGGCCGCTGATGGTATAAATCCTAGTTTAAGGGCAAGAGAAAACCCATGTCTCAGCTCAAGCAGGGAGACAAAAAGTAAAAGGGGTCAATTCCTCATTCTACTGCCTTTTTTTTTTAATGTAGTGTTTGCATAGACTGGATGGCACCACCTACATTTGGGAGGACAATCTACTTTTGACTCCAATGACTCAAATGTTGATCTCATCAAGAAACGCCCTCACAGATACACCCCAGAAATAAATGTTTGATGTGCTATGTGGGTCAATCCTAAATAAATGTTAACCATCACATTTATTTTTGTTTGTGAGGAGATCCAAGTCCAGAAAGGAAAAATGACATAAAAAATATATCCAAGAGGAATGCTTTTAGCTGCTGTAACAGAATACCATTTACACAAGCTTAAGCAAATGGATTATTTTTTCTCACATAACAAGAAGTGCAGAGCAAGTCAGCTGTTGGATTGATTCAAGGGCTCTGAGGTGTCAGAGCTGATGACACAGTGCTCCTGGCAGTACAACCGTCTCCAGCAGAAAGAATGAATGTGGAGGTGGAGTAGCACCTGTCCCGAAACAAACGTTTTCTAGGAACACAGAAACTGACCTCCACTTACCATTTTTGGACAATATTATCCACAAGTTGCCAAAATGTAGCTAGAGAAAACAGATTTGGGGGACAAATACTGGAGCAGCTAACTAGTGGTGTCTGTTGTAACTCAAGCATACAACTTTATTTTTTTCAAGAAAGAATAAAAAATAAAGCTAAATTGTTTCTATCTAACGATGCCATGATCATGTCAGAACTGAGAATACTATTAGGTCAATGTTTTTCTCTAAAAGTCAATGCTAAAAATGTCGACATAGGCAAAGAGAACACCGGAAAGTTGGGAGGAAACGTGAGGGATGAAGAAGCAAAATTCATATGTTTGATTTTAAGAAAGTTCAGTGAAAATGCAGTTTAACAAATCATCCCTTCCTTTAAGGAAATAAGACAAGTTACTACATACTGTTAAGAGCACAATTAAAACAACATGAATTTCTTGCATAGGAATCCAAGTACACGGATATGTAGCATTGCTTGACTTTTTGTTGGAGAGAAATGTAGATAAAGCTATAAAGAGTTTCTTTTGTGGAGTCTAAAGGGGAAGCCACAGCTTCGAATTATCAGTCATCTCTCCTGCTGTAGGAATACATATCATATTAATTTATACTCCTGGGTTGAAATTAGTAGTCATATTTATAAATTGAAAGGATGAAATTCAAATAAATGAAATAACTGAATGATATTCGTGAGACTAGAATTCTCACAATAGTGTAACCCAGAACAATCTCATTCTTAAGGTGATGATGTTTTCATGGATCCTCTCTTAGGAAAAAGGGCACCTAACACCAAGAAGTGTACTTCAGAGACTTTAACATATTTTATTACAACTTTTAAATAAATCATACATTATGCTTTTGTTATTTAACACATTTATAATATTTAGAATGTAGTGATTTTAAAAAGTTCTAGAAATACTGAATTCATACTATTAATCTCTTAAAAAAAACTAGAAACAAAAATAGGGTAAGTATTATGTTGATAAGTGAAATAATCAGTTCTAAAAGATAGACCAAAATATTGAACTGTGTAATCAGAAACTTACACTTAAAATTTTCCGTTTCCTATTCTTTCTATCCATTACCACAAGTTCTTTGCCATCTGTTCTCTGCCTGATCCATTTACCATGTACGTCTTTTCATGAGAAAAATATGTTCATCCTAATGTCCAAGAACACACTTGTTTTCACGTCCTTAAGATAGCCCATTTCTCTCAGCATAGTCACTGTTCACTGATGCTACTACTTCTAATACTTAGTACAATTTCTCAGATGTTAAAGTCTTTGAAGACTTTCTTCAGTTTTAAAAAGTGCAAAGTGTTATGAATTTCTGTTCTTCTATAATAAATATCACTTAAAATGGCAGTCAGTATTTGAAAAAAGCCTTTAAGTTGTCATTTCATATCTCTTAGCTGATATACTGTATAATTAGGAATTCCTAAGTGCAATTCTTCAAAGAGAAACTGAAAACAGAGTTTATATATTTGTCAGTGAGTAATACATAGTATATCCAACTCCCCTGTGGTTGGAAATCAGTCTGTTCTTCCCCAAAAAAGTGCAATAGGCAGTAGACAACAAATCATTTGTTGCAACAAATGTGATCTCTACATGGTTCATTCCTTCAAGGAAGCTTGGCCTGACTGCTGTGTTTCATTTTTTAAAAAGAACCACTAAAATGCCCATGCTGCCCAAAGCAATCTATAGATTCGATGCAATCTCTATTAACATACCAATTAAATCTTTCACAGATTTAGAACAAACATTTCAAAAATTTATATGGAAACACAAATGACCCTGAACAGCCTCAGCAATCTTGAGAAAGAAGAACAAAGTAGGAGGGATCACTATGCCTGATATCAAACTGTGTTACAAGGCCACTGTAATCAGAACAGTCTGGTGCTGGCATAAGAACAGACACATAGATCAACAGAACAGAATATAAAGCCCAGAAATAAACTCATGTCTCTATGGTCAATTAATATTTCACAAAGGGGACAGGAGCATAAAATAGAGTAAAAATAGCTTCTTCAACAATTGGTATTGGGAGAACTGGAATGGTACATCCAAAAAATTGAAAGTAGACCACCAACTTATACCACACACCAGAATAAACTCAAGATGGATAAAAGATTTAAACATAAGCCATGACACCATAAAAGTCCTAGAGGAAAAGATAGGCAATAAAATTTCAGATATCCCACGCAGCAATATTTTCGCTGAAATATCCTCTAGGGCACAGGTGGCAAACACAAGGCCCATGGGCTGAATCTGACCCTCCACCTTGTTTTACGCAGCTCAGCACCTTGTTTCTACCCATCGGCAGTGCTGAGCTCTTTGCCCCTAGTCAAGGAGTAGTTATATTTATATAGTCCTAAAATTACATTCGGCCCTTTGAAGGTAACCTCAAAGCTGATGTGGCCCCCAGTGAAAATGAGTTTGACACCCCTACTCTAGGGCAAGGGAAATAAAGGAAAAACTGAAAAAATGGGACTACATCAAAAAGTGTCTGCATAGCTAAAGAAAGCATCGCCAAAATGAAAAGGGAACCAACTGTATGAGAAAATGTATTTGCCAACAGTACATCGGACAAGGGTTTGATCTCCAAAATATATAAAGAACTCATACAACTTGACACAAGGAAAACAAACAAGCCAATTAATTAATGGGCAAAGGACCTGAACCGGCATTTCTCTAAGGAGAACATACAGAGGGTCCAGAGACATATGAAAGGATTCTCAACATCACTAGCCATGAGAAAGATGCAAATTAAAACCACAGTGGGACACCACTTCCCACTGGTCAGAATGGCCATCATAAACAAATCAACACACCAGCGCTGGCGAGGATGTGGAGAAAGGGGAACACTAGTGCACTGTTGCGGGGAACGCAGACTGGTGCAGCCACTATGTAAAACAGTACGGAATTTCCTCAGAAAACTAAAGATGGAACTGATTTTTGACCCAGTGATTCCACTGCTGGGATTATACCCTAAGAACCCTGAATCACCAAATCAAAAGAACCTATGCACCCCCTTGTTCATAGCAGCACAATTTAATAGCAGCACAATAGCCAAGTGCTGAAACCAGCCTAAGTGGCCAGCAGTAAGTGAGTGGATCAAAAAAACAGTGGTTCCAGAGGAGAGGGGGAGGGGGAACAGGGAAGAAAGAAGGGAAAGGCTCTAGTCAAGGAACAGGTATGAATGACCCATGGACATGGACAACAGGGTGGGGATTGACTGTGGGAGCGGGGTGTGGACAGGGCAGGGGAGAGCAATGGGGAAAAACTGAATAAAAAAAGAATCACATGTTGTTGGAATTATATAAAGTATTATGTAATTATTTAATTCTTTACATAATTTCTATGTATTATATAGAAATTAGAGTAAAATGCATATTTTATTCACATTACCTTAATTTTCTAATGAACTTGAGTATAAAAGAAAAACAAACACAAAATTAAGGCAGATTTTTATTCAGATAAAAAAATGGTGTTCATTAACCCTAAGCTAAATGCATTACTTTGTGGAGTCAGTTCTTTAATTATGATCCACAATTACAGATAAACTCTAAGAAAGAAATTTAATAAGCACTTCTTGCGTTGCTCTTCCAATCCAACCAAGTGTAAAACTGTTTCAGATGCAAGCTCTTAAATATTGTTGCCTGTCACCGTCTCCACTCATTGGTGGCTCTAGGACAGGTGCTCTAAGTAAAATAGCAAATAAATGAAATAATTCAAAGTAGACTTGACCCCTCTTATAGGACCTTATGCCAGAGTATCTCTGGAAGTAACAGCTTTAAGTTGCCTAAACTAACCCTTCATTAAAATGTTAAGTTCCAGCCTCCACACCAAAGCTATTTACATCAGAGCCACTTGCTTCAAGACTTTACTCCTTCAAGACTTCTTTGCATAACATGTTTCTATCTGCCCCCTATTCATTTTATTCTGTTGATTTTTATTGTTTTCTCCCCGACTCCCTTACAATTCCTGCCTGTGCTTCACAAAAACACAGTAAAAGCTCAAAGCCTATAACTTATTTATTTACCTTATAATTTCAACAGAGACCATAAAATAAGATTAATTTCAAGTTAATATACACACACATATAGACACATGTATACATATGTACATATGTATACACATATGCGTGTGTGAATCCTATGGAGCTAATGTTTTTAAAAAAGCCATTGGCTTGGATAGTTATATTATTGTCCTATGAAATAAGAAAGTATTTGGAAAACTTGACAATTGTCCTTATTCCCATATATATATATATATATATATATATGTGTGTGTGTGTGTGTGTGTGTGTGTGCGTGTATACACACACACATATGTATATATATAATAGAATTCCTAAAATAAATTAAAATGTATATTATATATTTTCTAACATTAATAACAACTACGTATGTTTATATATGTGTGTATGTGTAGAGAAATTGTGATAATATAGTTAGAAATGTTTTAAGTTTGGAATCATATCACTAAATATAATCACCATATTAAAACTGCAATGCATATCACTTTTTATTTGGGGGGTTATATTTTTCAACAGGAAGTAGAACTGAACATGCATAGTACTTTTTTCCACTTCGGAGTTGTAAAAGAAAAGTACTGTGCAAGTTAAACAGGAGAAGAAGACTTTATTCAAGACTGTAGCAGCAAGGGTCAAGATTATCACAATAAAGGAAAGAGATCGAATTCAAGTTTGCTGAAACAAAACACAGGAGAGTGTTAAGGGCTGGGATAAGTTATAAAAACTATTAAAGGACAGGAAGGAGGTCAGTCAATGTGGTTAGGCCATCTGTGTTTGCTGGTTAGTATTATAGAAACCATGGTCCTACTCCCCCACAGAGCCCGGGAGACAGGGATCCTATCTTTCTTGATGATTATATGTCTGAAGGGTGGCACCTAGGTCACTGAGAAAGATGTCCCTGGGTTTAAAACTGACAAGAGACTCGAAAAGATTTACATCCGAAAAGACAAGGGAAATATTAACAATTGGAAACTTTTGAAAGTAAATTCTTTAAGAGAAGGAAGATTAGGACCTTATGGTCAGAAATAAATCGTCTAAAGTTTAGTCTTGTTGAGGGAAAGTTAAGGGCAGCCCTCATGGTCAGGGTATCAGTGTAGGAGGGAGTACTACATAAATTCAGCCTTCTCCCAAGTTGACCTGGACATATAAGTTCATGTGTGGTGTTACTAAAATATAGACATGATGACTATCTAAATAAAGCTAAAGTTAGGTTAGTCTCTTATACAATTTATACTCAGAAACCAGTATTTTCCCTTGCCCTTATCCTGTCCCTTTGAATTAAATAATGTATGAGTACAGAACATTCCGTAGCACGTTTGGCCTCTAAAATACCACTTTAGAATCTACACAAATTTGAGAGAAGAATTAAAAGACCCGACTTTACCTATAAAATGCCTTCTATTAGGATAATCTGTTTCCAAAGAAGTCAATACCACTGACAGTTTCACTATTGTCTTGTGGAGTGAGAACTCGAGGGAATTTCGAGGGAAAATCCTGGACCCGTGAAGGGTTTGTTTCCCTGCTTTCTGAGAGACAGAGTTTTACCAGGTAAGTTACCCTCTCATCAAAGCATTGGGGGTTGAGGTGCTCAGGGCGGACACCTGTGGCTGGAAGCTGAGGTGATTCCTGGCTTTCTCTGAGCCAGGTGGGTTTTGACTACCCTTTTTCCTGAAGTTCCTCAAATTCTTACTGATCTACAAATGAGAAATTTGTAGAAATCTAGCCTTTGTCACTGTAAAATTTGCAGAAATCTAGCCTTTCAGTGTTTCTTATACTTTCAAATTTGAGTTTTATTTTCCAGGGAAGAGAATGTTTTCCTGCTTCCTACAACATAAAACCCCTCACTTTATTAAAGAATTTAATAGAGTATTAATCAATTAAATAGAGTTGTAGCATGTCAGTTTAAACTGTGTCTTAATTATCTGACATATTTTCTTTGATGTTTTTGATAATAGTTCAGTGATAGGTTAACTGATAGCTTTATTTTTCTGCCATTTAGGTACTTTGTAGAAAGTATGTATTAAAATCCTATTATGCAGAATGGAATACAAGCTAAGCAGAAAGTTGAATTATTTTTCAGATTACAAACTTTTAGCTCCATATTATAAATAACTTTTTATTTTACTTTACATTTTTTATTTGAACCTAACTACAAATGAGGTCAATAATGAGTTTTTCTGCAGACATAGTGAATTTTATTCCAGTAAATAGCTTTAAAATCTTTAATAATTTATAAAGTCATTCACACCTCCACATAAAATTAATTTTAAAAACAATATTTTCATTCCTTAAAATAAATTTCTTAGTGATTTTCAACCAGGTCTGGCAGTTTTATATCACTTCCTACTTTATTAGCAGTGCTCTAAGCACAAGGAAGAAGACAATAATTAAGACTAAAATATTAGCCTATGTGACTATCATATAAACCCTAAAAATATGTATATATAGATGTTGTGACATAAAAATTGACTGAATTTCCCATATTGCAGGGTAAGAACTTAAAAATTCAAATCTTCAGAATATCTTCATAGTTCTCCTTCCACTTTCATACACTGCTTCTAAGTGTTCAAATGACAATAGTCCAATTTACCTTTCCCACCACAAAAGGAAGCTCCATATTTCTTCAACATGTATTTGTCCAGTTCTAATACATACCTACACACGTAAACACGCAGTCATACAATTTTAATTTCTTATAGTCCAGTGGAAGAAAAGTATCAATAAATGCAAGATAGACCTAATATGCGTGCTCCTCAATCATTGCTCGAGAGGCCATACCCAGTGGAGGGAACCTGAGTAGCAATGTGTAAGAGAAACTCCCTTCCCAAAGTGTAATGGAAGAAGATCACGTATTTGAGCAAGCAACGTCCTAAGAAATAAATCTATTTTATTATTTAAAGTGCATGCTATCAATTTTACTTTCATTTAAGATGTAGAAAGCAGTAAGAAAATATCACATGTATTCTACAAGTAACACTGGGAAAATATCCAAAACCCATGAATTTTCTTACTTGCATCAGAGAGCCAAAGATTCAAGTCAATAAGGCTAACTGAATAATAAGCAGTGACAAGTTTCTCCAACAGCATGTGAAACCAAAAAACTGTTTCACATTTGGCAGAGTATGAAAGAGATACGGCCATATAAGCAGATAAGAATTCTACTATAATGTCAATAAATCATTAAAGGCTGAAATTGAACCAGCGCATTCGTTTAGAAAGGAACTGTGAGCCTCAGACACAAGGCTGGTCCTGTCATTCGCAAATTCTTTACCGGGGGCTCCCACTAGGTGCTCATAGGAGAGACTGGGAGGGAAAGAGGAGACTGGGAAGAGTCATTTGGTGGCACAGCATGTTAGAGGTCATTGATTATTCCCAGAGATCAGAAAAAAAAAAATACTACCCATGTCTGGAAACATTTTTTTTTTTTCATTTGAAAGAAAGCCTTTAACTGCTGGGAGGACAGGATACACTACAGTTCTCAAGGGTCAAGCAAACAGCTATCGCTAATAGGAAAGACGTAGAAAGGAACCCATTTGTCTATAAGCAACAGGTAGGAAAATCTCTTAGTCTCAGGAGATCTGCTACCATTTGGGGAGGGGTGGAAAAACTTTTCCCACTTAGGACCAGCACAGACACAATGCAGAGTTAGGTTTCTAGAAAGACAGACAAAAATGCTAAAAATAGGACATTTCAAAACCAACACTCAGTAAAAAGAGTTTGCAGGGTTTTTTTTTTTGTTGTTGTTGTTGTTTAATTTTACCTAGAATTCTTCTCTCTTAGATCTTCTGTGTCCTTTCCCTTTTCCCTCCTTCCTTACTTCTTCCTTCCTTCCTTTTTCTTTATTTTTGTCATTCTAGGACTCAAATTGCACAAAAGCTATACTGTTAGAGAGTGTCTCATAACTCTTGGATGTTCTATTCTTTCATTTTTTCTTTTACTCTTTCTCCTCTTTGTGTTTATGTGTAGGTAATCTCTATTTATTATCTTCAAGTTCACTTTTCATCTGCTCTGTATGCTAATGATTTATACTTTATCTCTAATAGTGTTTTTCCTACAATTTTATGTGACCCTAATTAATAATGTCCATCATTCTCAAATAAGCCTCATCTCTTCATGCACAACTGTCCAACTTTTCTGTAAACCACTTAACATATTGGTAATTGATCCAATATTATCAGACACAGTTCCTGTCCGATAGCTCCAATGTCTATGTTATCTCTCAGTCTCATTCAGTATTTATTAAATGTTATTTTAAAATGTCTTGCCTTTGGGGTTTCTTATATTTTGTATTGAATACTCATTGTCATGTAAAGAATAAAATTGAAAATAAAGCATATACAATTTACATCTAAAAATAGACATATACCTTCTTCTGCCAGGACAGTGTAGATGAATTGATTCAGTCTAATCAATTTAGGTTTTGTTGTTTCTAGTCATTTTGAATGCATCGAAGCCTTTAGGTTCCTCCAGCACTGGATTGATGTCACATGTTATCATCTGAAACCCAGGTTACTTAAAACTAGAGTCTGAGATGGGAATTTCTGAGTAGATGATTTATTGAACGGTTCTCTTGAAAAAGAAAATGAGTAAAGCATGCTAATTTTGAAGAAAAGGTAAACAAAGTATGGTTGCAAAAAAAAAAAAAATTAGCCAAAGTATGATCCCAAGGGAGAATCTGGAGATGCAAGGCAAATGTTGTTTTACCCACAGACAAGGCAGGGTAAGTGCTTACATGATTAGCTAAAGGTCAGTAAGTGGGAAGAGGGCACAGCCTCTAAAGCATTTCCCATTGGGACAGTTTTCGTCTTCTGTGCTCAAGCCTCTGGGGGTATAAAGTTGCAGCAGCCTAGGAATAGATGTATCAACTGAGTGATAAGAATCTAGATTGGCCCTGGTTGATGTGGCTCAGTGGATTGAGTTCCGGCCTGAAAGACAAAGGGTCGCCAGTTTGATTCCGTCAGGGCACATGCCTGCGTTGTGGGCCAAGTCCCCAGTTGGGAGCATGTAAGAGGTAACGACACATTGATGTTTCTCTCCTCTTTCTCCCTCCTTTTCCCTCTCTCCAAAAATGAATAAATAAAATCTTAAAAAAATAAAAAGAATCTAGATTGACCACTCAGAGCATTTGATACACTCTGAACCACCTTCTATATTCTGTCATTTCAATCAAATAGCAAAAGCCAGTTTATAGTTAGGAAATTAATAATATTAAGTCCAAGAACTAGCAGTAAAAGGGTAAGAATATTTTCACTAAGTGGCAAAGAGAAGCATACATTAAGTAGTAACACTACATTTCTAAGTAGCAATTTCTTTTCCACACTAGCTTCAGAACAGATGTTCAAAATTTATTGGTTTTATTTTTGCCATAAATTTCATGTGTATGTATTCCTACTGTATGCTTACAGCTGGCAAACTAAAATTGAGCAGACACACTGGGTAATTACAGGCACATTAAATAGTGAGATAAGATTAAGACCTAAGTCCTAATCTAGAAATGATTACTAACAAACTCTGTGACTTTAGGCAAATCACTTCTCCTAGCTATGGGTTATCTCTAAAGGGAAGATAAGAAGGACAACATATAATTTGAAGATTCAATTTGGCTCAGGAAGATTTTATTCAAGTTCAGAATATAGAGTATGCACCTTCTATATTGCTAATAGCAAAACGAAATGCAGATTACTCCCCATGCAAATTAACAGTGATTTGAAATCCACAATGAGAAATTCCAAAATGTGCCTAAGTAGTGGATTAATTTGCACCTGCCTTTAAGAAAACTTTACTGCAACAAGAATATATATCTCTTAGAGAAAGAAAGAAAACTGGTTAAAATTGGATGAAGAATGGAGTGATTAAGAAGATCAGGTTAAATCCATGTGTGATTATTTTTAAATGTCTTTACTTTTTCCGAGTATGCTAGTGTTTCATTTTTTAACTGACAAAAGAAGCACATATTTAGAGATTTCTAAAAATCTTATATACACAATGGAAACGCTCCAAGCCAGAAGATAATGGCAAGAAATATTCCAAGTAATGAAAGCCAGAGGCCTGCAACCAAGATTATTCTACCCAGCAAGGCTCTCAATTAAAATGGAAGGCCAGATAAGGAGCTTCTCAGACAAAAAAGTCTAAAGGAATACACCTCCACACACCAGCTCTGCAAGAGATGCTAAAGTGATTGCTTTAAGAAAAGAAAAAGAGTGAAAGAGAGAGGAACACAAGTATGAAAAAAATGGCAATGAATACGTACCTATCAATAATGCCCTTAAATGTAAATGGATTAAATGCCCCAATCAAAAGACACAGAATAGGGGGATGTATAAGGAAACATGACCCACACATATATTGCCTACAAGAGACCCACCTCAGAACAAAAGACCTACACAGACTGAAAGTAAAGGACTGGAAACAAATTTTCCAAGCAAAGGGACAGGGAAAAAAAGCCAGGGTAGCAATACTCATATCAGACGAAATAGACTTCAAAAAAAGGGCCATAAAAAGAGACCCAGAAGGTCACTTCATAATACTCAAGGGAAGAATCCATCGAGAAGATATAAACATTGTAAATGATATATGCACCCAATATAGGAGCACACAAATACATAAAGGAAATCTTGGAGGACTTCAAGAAAGATATTGACAGCAACACAATCATAGTAGAAGACTTTAACACCCCACTGTCAATATAATGGACAGATCTTCCAAAGAAAATATCAACAAAGATATTGTGGCATTGAACAATGCCCTAGATGAAATGGACTTAACTGATATACATAGAGCCTTTCATCCCAAAGAAGTAAAATACATATTCTTTTCAAATGCACAAGGAACATTCTCAAAGATAGACCACATGACAGGACACAAAAGAAGCCTCAACAAATTCAAGAAAATTGAAATCATAACAAGCATTTTCTTGGATGACAAAGGACTGAAACTACAAACCAACCTCAAGGAAAGAACTCAAAGACACTCAAAATCATGGAGATTGAATAGCATGATATTAAACAATGAATGGGTCAAGAATGTGATCAAGGAAGAATTCAAAAAGTTCCGGGAAACAAATGAAACTGAACTAACAACAATATGAAACTATGGGACATAGTAAAGGCAGTCTTGAGAGGGAAGTTCATATCAATATAGGCCTACCAAAAAAATAGAAACATTTCAAACAAACAACCTAACCCTACACCTACAAGAACTCAAGGAACAACAACAAAGACATCCCAGAGCAAGTAGAAGGAAGGAAATAACTGAGATCCAAGCAGAATTAAATGACATAGAGACTAAAAGCACAATTCTAAAAATCAATAAATCCAGGAGCTTGTTCTTTGAAAAGATAAACAAAATTGACAAGCCATTAAGCAGACTCATCAAGAAAAAAAGAGAGAGGACCCAAATAAACACTATCAGAAATGAAAGAGGAGAGATTACAACTGATACCACAGAAATACGAAGGATTGTAAGAAATTACTATGAAGAACTATATGACAAGAAATTTGCAAACCTAGGTGAAATGGAAAAATTTCTAGAAAAATATAATCTTCAAAAACACAATGAAGAAGAAGCAGAAAGCCTGAACAGACCAATAACAGCAGATGAAATTGAAGCACTAATTAAAAAACTCCTGACACATAAAAGCCCCAGACCACATGGTTTCACAGGAGAATTATACAAAGCATTTAAGGAAGAGCTAACCCTTATATTTCAAAGACTATTCCAAAAAATCCAAGAAGATGAAAGACTCCCAGACTCTTTTTATGAAGCAAGAATCATCCTAATCCCAAAACCAGATAAAGACACAACGAAGAAAGAAAACTTCAGGCCAATGACGTTGATGAACATAGACGCTAAAATCCTCAACAAAATATTGGCAAACCACATCCAGCAATACATTAAAAAGATCATAAACCATGACCAAGTGGGATTCATCCCAGGGATGCAAGGATGGTACGGTATTCACAAAACAACAAACATAATATACCGCATAAACAAAAGCAAAGACAAAAATCACATGATCATATCAATAGATACAGAAAAAGCATTCAATAAGGTACAGTACCCATTTATGATAAAAAAAAAGAAAAAACACTCAGCAAAGTGAGAATAGAGGAAGCATTCCTCAACATAATAAAGGCCATCTTTGAGAGAACTACAGCCAACATCATACTCAATGGGCAAAAACTAAAATCTTTCCCATTAAGATCAGGAAGAAGACAAGGTTGTCCACTTTCACCACTTCTAATTCAACATAGTATTGGAAGTTCTAGCCATAGCAATCAGACAAGAAAAAGAAATTAAAGGCATCCAAATTGGAAAAGAGGAAAAAAACTGTCATTGTTTGCAGATGACATGATAGTATATATAGAAAATCCTACAGACTCCACTGAAAAACTGCTCGACCTAATAAATGAATTTGGCAAAAGAGCTGGACACAAAGTCAATATTCAGAAATCAAAGGCATTTTTGTATATAAACAATGAAACATCAGAAACAGAAATCAGGAAAAAATTCCCATTTGCTATAGCAACAAGAAAAATAAAATACCTAGGAATAAACCTAACCAAGGAGGTAGAAGACCTGTACTCAGAAAACTACACAACGCTGTAGAAAGAAATTAAAGAAGACACAAACAAATGGAAACATATACTGTGTTCATGGACCAGAAGAATTAACATCATCAAAATGCCCATACTACCCAAAGCAATTTATAGATTCAATACAATACTTATTAAAGTACCAATGGCATATTTCACAGATATAGAACAAAGACTTCAAAAATTTATATGGAACCATAAATAACCCCGAATACCTGATGCAATTTTGAGAAAGAAGAGCAAAGTAGGAGGGATCACAATACCTGATATCAAACTGTATTACATGGCCATGGTAATCAAAACAGTCTGATACTGGTAGAAGAACAGACACATAGACCAATAGAACAGAACAGGTAGCCCAGAAATAAAACCAAGTGTCTATGGTCAATTAATATTTGACAAAGAGGGCAGAAGCATAAAATGTAGTAAAAATAGCCTCTTCGACAGATGGTCTTGGGAAATCTGGACAGCGACATGCAAAAAAATGAAACTCGAGTACCAGCTTACACCATACACAAAGATAAGTTTAAAGTGGATAAAAGATTTAAATATAAGTTGTGACACCATTAAAGTCCTAGGGGAAAATATTGGTAGGAAAATCTCAGATATTTCATGCATCAATATTTTCACTGATATGTCCCCTAGAACAAGGGACATGAAGGAAAGAATAAACAAATGGGATTTCATCAAAATAAAAATCTTCCCCATGG
>PVJI01021084.1:0-27696 GCA_004026765.1 Micronycteris hirsuta | reverse complement strand
GGGCAGATGGCTCTTGCCTGTGGTTCTTTGTCAGGGATGCATGGCCACTGATGAAGTCCCTGAGGTCCTTGGGGGCTACTGGGGTGACACGGGTGTCAGTGCCTCCTCTCTCTGGTGATGGGTGGTTCCAGAGGGTCCTGCCCAGGTCTGCAATTGAACTTTGTGAGCCTTGCATCACACAGTCCGGTACTAGAGGTGGTGGGATATTAGGTCCCCAGCTAGGACACATGAGTCTCATTCCCTTTATAGCTCCTGATCTCCCTGAACTATTTGTAAAAGGAGAAAGTATCCCTTTCCTGTACACGGCCTGCAGGAGATCCAGTCCTTTCCTGCATTCTGCGCATGTTCGTTGTGTGCTTACTCTATGTCCACGTCTGTTTTAGGCACCATAAACTCCTCAAGACACTCCAGCTGAGAGAATGTTAGGTTAGTGTCACTCTAGTGTTGGGGAGGGGCACCAGGAGAACATGAACAGGGAGGGAGTCAGGAGGAGCTACCCTGGTGGTCAGGGCAAGTGTCATTGAGCAGGTGATCTTTGGGCCAGCCCTGGGAGGTGAGGGTCTCAGAATGCAATGTGAAGGTGGGCCCTGGATGAGATAGGCTCTTGGTTTTGTACAGTCTGATTCCAAGTGACCAGTGCTGTGCTGCCAGAAAGCTCCAGTTGGTGTCCATGCCAACGACCGCATCTTGGTAGATGAGTGTCCATGATTGTAAGTGCTTGTGTCTCAGCCTGACCATTTCCTCTTCTCATCAGCCAGGGCCAACTCGTTTGTAGGAACAGCCCAGTATGTTTCTCCAGAGCTGCTCACAGAGAAATCGGCCTGTAAAAGGTAACCTAATTTTTTCTTGTTCTTTTTTTTTTTTCCCCGATCCATTATTTTTATGCTTTGAGAATGGATCTTGTTCCCTTAGAACAACTGTTCAGTGGGGAGAAGTGTGGCAGACAGGTCTGTATTATTTAATGAGGCTTCTTGCTTGTCCCAGAGCCCAGGGATCCTTGGTGCTGCTTCCAGTTCTGGCATACTGGCATTGGTAGCAGCCACAAGTCAGCTGTGTAGTGTAACAGACCATGCAGACCGTGGGAAGAGGCCCAGAAGGCAGTGTGTGTGAGAGGGGTCGGAACCATTTTCCTGGGGCCCAGCCAGGACGAGCCAGCCTTGTTCCATGCTCAAACTTGGGGCAGGCCTGGAAGTGGCTGCGGGATTGAGGTCGTTGGTAATTGCAGAGTAAATTACAGTGTAGAGGCTACTGGGGCTGGAGTTTTGCTCACAAGTGCAGAAATCTGAAGAGTGGAGAAGGGTTAGCAGGGCAGCCAGACAGTGGAGGAAAGGAAGGTAGGGGCATTGATGGCCAGGAGTGGGAAGAAGTCTGGGGAGCTGTCAAGTAGGCATGAGGCTGGTGAAAGACTGAAGTGGCAGTAGAATCTGGGATATCAGAGGTTGAGGAGCAAGTCCAGGCAGTGACAGGTTCTGTGGTTAAAGCTTGTCCTTGGATTCTTCCTGCCCGGGCCAGCCAGACACGTGGACTCCTGGCACCCTTCCTTGAGTTGACAGAAGGTCATAGGGTCAGTGACTTGTATTGGCAGGCAACAAGGAGCTGCCATCCTAGAATGACAGAGTGACAGTGCCAGAGGCTGCAGAGGAGTGAGTGGTTCCAAGGACCACAGCTCTGTGTTTCCGAGTATGACAGCTTTTAAAAGACTCTTTAAGGGGTGGAGCCACAGGGCAGAAACGTGATAAAGGGTGCTCTGAAAGATTAAACTGAGTCTCCAGGCTCTTTTATTTTGAGCTCTTACTGAGGGCCAGATGCTGTTGTAGGCCAGGGCTTCCTAGGTGGGGTAATTCTCCCCAAGGGACATTTGGCTTTGTGTGAACAGTTTTGGTGTTACAACTTGGTGAGGGTTGGGAAGGAGTGCTATTGGCATCCAGTGGGTGGAGGCCGTGGGTGCTGCTCAGCATCCTGCAGTGCAGAGATGTCTCTGCCATGAGATTGATTGACCCCAGATGTCTACAGTGCCGAGGCTGGATCACTGTCCTCTGGAACATGCTATTGGCCAGATTCTCAACGTGTATGTCACTGCTGCCTAAGAACTAGCTTTTCCTCAGTTTTGGGTTTACTTATAGGATGAGGCAGCTCACTGGCACTGATGGGAGAAGATCTCTAAGCTCTACTGTTTGAGATAAGGAAGACACAGAATGACCACTTTCTGTGTGAAAGTGGGAGGGAGAATGTCTACCCAGATCCATTTGTTCATTCATTTACAACTCTCTAGAACTCTGTACAAGGAAGGGTAACAGTGCGTGTCTGTAATGGTGAGGGAACAGGGACGTGAGGAAGATATCAAAGCATATCTTTTTACGCTTTTTAATTTTTTTAAACATGATATTCAAAAGTAGTTAAGATTTTTAAAATGGTACAAGGAACTTCTGGTTAAGAAAGAGGTGTAGGTAAACACGGCTCGCCTCCTCACACAACCACATCAAAATTACAACTAAATTACAGACCAGCGATCACTCAGAACCATCAGAAACCGAGTTGAGTGGAAGTCTGACAACTATGGAACTAAAGAAACCACATCAGTCCAGAAGGGTGGGAGACACAGAGACACAGAACAGACGGGTCCGCGCACCCACTTGTGGTGGGTAAAAATTCAGGAGGAATATCTCAGGAGCGAGGGATTCCAGCCCCACACCAGGCCACCCAGCCCAGGGTTGCAGTGCCAGCAAGATAAGTCCCTTTAACTTCTGGCTGTAGAAAACCTGCAGGATTTGAGTCAGTTAAAAAAACTACTGGACTTCCTGGCAGTTCCTCTTAAAGAGCCTATGCCAAACTGACTCAGACACATTCCCTCTGAGCTCCAGCACCACTAGGGTGGCAGCTTGAAAGGCACCAGTGGCTTATGGGGAGGAACTGAAGTTTCTGGCATCAGGGTAAGAGCTGGGGACAGCTCTCTCCCAGACAAAAAAAGCAGACAGAGGCCATTGAGCCTTTTCTGAGCCCTCCCCCAACAGAGCCACAGAACAGGAAGGTGGGAGCCATATCTGAGACTCCATCAACCTGGTTTGCACTGTTTGGCCCGCCCTGGCATTTACCTGAGGCTCTGCCCCACCCAGCTTACAGGCTGCCCCCAGCCCTCTTACTAGCAGCCCCAGGCCTAGCATTAGCAGCAACGAGCTTTTGCATCATAGTTTGGCTCTGCCCTGGGAACCTCCATTCTCAGCACAAGTAGCAGCCATCTGCAGATTGCTTTTTAGCTCACATTGGGTGACTCTGGGCCAAACACAGGTGGTGGTTGACTCTGACCTACACCTCCCAGGAAACCCCAGAGCCTGTGCACCCAGTGAACCTCCCATAGACCTGCCAACAGCAGTCAAGGCTCAACTATAAGAGGAGGGTGTGTTCAGCACCTCGAGTATCTGGTTTGGGTGATATGGGCGGCTGTGCCACTGGGCCCCACAGGCCGCACTACCAAGACAGGGTGTTAAAGCAGCTCTATCTGATACATAAAAACAAACACAGGGAGGCTGCCAAAATGAGGAGACAAAGAAACATGGCCCACATGAAAGAATAGATCAAAACTCTAGAAAAAGAGCTAAAGGAAATGGAAATAAGCAATCTATCAGATGCAGAGTTCAAAACACTAGTTATAAGGATGCTCAAGGAACTCAGTGAGGACCTCAACAGTATAAAAAGGAGCCAGGCAGAAATAAAGGAGATACTAATGGAAATGAGCAATTTATAGGGAATCAGCAGTAGAGTTGGATGAAGCCAAGGATCAAATCAATGATTTGGAACATGAGGAAACAAAAAACCAAGTAGAGCAACAAGAAGAAAAAATAATCCAAAAAAACTAGGATATTGTAAGCAGCCTCTGGGATAACTACAAGCGTACCAACATTCGCATCATAGGAGAAAATAAAGGGCAAGAAATTGGAAATCTATTTGAAAAAATAATGAAAGAAAACTTTCCTAATTTGGTGAAGGAAATAGACATGCAAGTTCAGGAAGTACAGCTGTACCCAAACAAGATGGATGCAAACAGGCCCACTCCAAGACACGTCATAATTAAAATGCCAAAGGTTAAAGATAAAGAAATCTTAAAAGCAGCAAGAGAAAAGAAATTAGTTACCTACAGGGGAGTTCCCATAGTACTGTTGTACTGTCATATTTCTCGAAAGAAACTTTGCAGGCTAGGAGAGATTGGCAAGAAATAGTCAAAGTCATGAAAAGCAGAGACCTACAGTCAAGACTGCTCTACCCAGCAAAGCTGTCATTTAGAATCGAAGGGCAGATAAAGAGCTTCCCAGACAAGAAAAAATTAAAGGACTTCATCAGCACCAAACCATTATATGAAATGGTAAAGGGACTTTATTTTAAGAAAAAGATCAAAACTATGAATAATAAAATGGCAATAAATACATACCTACTGACAATTAAATCGAAAAAACTAAGCAAACAAGAAGAACAAAAACAGCCCTGGCTGGTGTAGCTCAGTGGATTGAGCGCCGGCTGGGAACCAAGCGGTCCCAGTTCGATTCCCAGTCAGGGCACATGCCTGGGTTGCGGGCCAGGTCCCCGTGAGGGCCATATGAAAGGCAACCATACATTGCTCTTTCTCTCCCTCCCTTCCCCTCTCTCTCTAAAAATAAATAAATAAATAAAAAAGAACAAAAACAGAATCATGGATACGGAGAGCATTTTGATGTTGCCAGATGGGAGGGGGTGTGGGGGAATGGGAGAAGAGGTGAGGGGGTTAAGAAGTACAAACAGGTAGTTACAGAATATAGGAAATGGAGTAGCCAGAGAACTTGTATGCATGACCCATGGACATGAACAATGGTGGGGAGATTGCCCTAAGGGAGTGGGGGATCCTGTGGGGGGTAGGGCACAAGGGGAAAATTGGTACAACTATAACAGCACAATCAATAAAATATATTTTTTAGCCCTGGCTGGTGTAGCTCAGTGGATTGAGCGTGGGCTGGGAACCAAAGGATCCCGGTTCAATTCCCCATTAGGGCACATGCCTCGGTTGCGGGCCGGGTCCGCAGTGAGGGCTTTGTGAGAGGCAACCATACATTGCTGTTTCTCTCCCTCTCTGTCTCCCTCCCTTCCCCTCTCTCTAAAATAAATAATAATAAAATAAAATCTTTAAAAAAAAGATTTAAAAAAATCTTAAAAAAATATATATATATTTTTTTTAAAGCTGATATTCATTGAAAAGAATTCTTAGAAAATATGGAGACTGAAAACACAGAAACATTCAGAGTCTCCAGCCTACTTAAAGTCACAGATAATGAGTTGGTATATCTTCCCAGTTATGTCTTTTTCTATGGGTTTTATATGTGTTTATGTAATTTTTATGCAACTTGGGGTCATATTGAATAACCAGTTTTGAATGATTATTTAATAACTTAAGTATATAATGGTTATTATCTAATTATTAAATATATAATCCTTGTGATTACATAACAAACATTTCCCCTTGTCACTAAAATTATTTACGGTCATCTTTATCAGCTGTGTGGTATTCAGCATATGATTTACTGTTATTTATCAACTCTTTCTTTGTCACTGGGTGTTGAAGTGGTTTTGTTTATTTGGTACAATCTGGCGTGCCTGCTGTGTGCTGCCTCTTCTGTGCTGTGGGGCGGGTGGAGGGGGGCACTCCTGCTCATCCAGTGGGGGAGATGGGCTAGCTTCCGGACAGCGCCAGGGGTGCCTCCAGGCCGCCCCAAGTCCCTCTGTTGAATTTCAAGTAGGATGACATGGCCTACCTGGACATTTTAAAAGTAGTTGGTACATACTGGTTTTTAGAAATGTTATACTGGCTCCTCCTTTAGCTTTTATTATATTAAAAAACATTCTAAATGATAAGATACCCACTGATGGTAAGATATTCAAATAATTCACAAGTGAAGAGTTACCCCCAAAGCAGGTGTGCTGGCACTCCTCCCTGGAGCTGACCCTGTGAGGCGGCAGTGGCGGCCACACCCCACAGCCCTGTCCGTCCTCTCTAGCTGCGCCCACGCAGAAGGGTCAGTGCTTTGCTGTAGGGGTGTTTCTTGTGTAGCTTCTTCTTTTAATTGGACTAAACAGTGCAGAAAATCAAGTGTAAAAGCTAGCTGCTATGTAAAATGTAGATTCACTTTTTAAATTCCACTTCACTCCATCTGTGTTTTGTGACTCAGATTTCCGACCTGTTATATTTCTAATTCACATCAAGAGCCTCATCTGTCCCGGGCAAATCCTGGCACCGCAGTTGGCCTGTTGGCTTCGCCCACACCCTTTGAGTTCACTTTCCAGATACCAGGCCGTGGCCTCTTTCAGAAACTGACTCTGCCGAGCCACCCCCCGAGCCCTGCATACACTTAGGGCTGGCGGATAGGGAGAGGCAGCTGGCAGTGCGGGGCAAGGAGCAGCTTGGTGCTCTCCGCGGGCCAGGTGGGAATAGACTGCAACACCTCCAGAGGAAATCACATGTGCAAAGTCGACGTCAGCTGTGAGCTCTGAGATGGCACTGAGGGGACAGAATGGACCAGTGCAGGTGGGAAGGAGGGGTGACATCCAGGGCAAGGGGGGCAGTGCCGCCTCACCCCTAGGGTTCCTGCCAGCTGGTTCTGGAGATGACTTAGGGCAATTTAGAACTTCAGTGTGTTTCCTTTGAAACGTATAATTAAAATGTTTGTGAAGAAGAGGCAGGGTTTTGGAGTCTGGGACGGAACTACTTTGTGCACGTCCTATGCATTGTCTCCTTTGGCTCCTTGGTGTGTGTGAGCTTGTGTCTGTGTCCTGGGGATAAACACTGGAGTGAGTTACGAGAGATTCTCTCAGCATCCCCCATCCCCCTAAGCGCCACCCTAACCCCTGGCACTGGAAGAAGGTGTGGGCAGGAACTTGTAGGCCCAGGTTCCCCCTTAAGAAGGGCCTGGAGTAGGTTCCCACCCTCACACTGACCTAGTTTTCTTTACAGGAAAGCAGTAAATTGGAGGTTTAAGTGGGGTGATGTGAATAGAAGGGATGGAAAGGAACTGTGCATGTCACTGAAATTTTACAAATGCCATTCTTTGTTTTTTCCCTCCCTAAAGTTCAGACCTTTGGGCTCTTGGATGTATAATATACCAGCTTGTGGCAGGACTGCCACCATTCCGAGCTGGGTAAGAGACACCACCTCCCTCCAACCCTCTGCCCCCCACCTCCTACCCACCCCCACACCTCTACCCATTGGAGCAGCCAGAGGAGGGGGAGGGGCCAAGGTGGGGGCACATTTACAGTGAGTCTTTAATGAACACAGTAGCTCTGTGGGGGGAGAGGGAGACCACTGTCCCAGGAAAGGTCTAGCTCTGCTCTGAGAGGTTTGTGTGGCCCTGCCCAGAATAATGGTTCCTCTTATTTTACAGAAATGAATATCTTATATTTCAGAAGATCATTAAGTTGGAGTATGACTTTCCTGAAAAATTCTTTCCTAAGGCAAGAGACCTTGTAGAAAAACTTCTGGTAAATATTTTGAATTTTCTTCTGATAAGATGATATAAATAGCCATACCCAGAGTCCCTCTGAACCTGTGGTCAGAGGGGCTTTCTTGAAGGCAACCGTGTTTAATAAAAAGCTGTTTTAGGGTTGATAGAGGTTAGATTCATATCTCTTATCTCATCATAAGCCCTTTCCAATTGCAAATGCCTGATTCTTGACCTTAATCAGACAGAAAATTACTGTATCATTTTGCATTTGCTCATCAACATATAAAGCATTTCAAGTTACCTGATGTTGGAGTAAGTGGTCTATTACAATAGCAGATGACTGTAAATCCTACTTAGTGACATCTGTGGATACCAAATCTAGAGTCAGCTACGTGAGGTCTTCAAGATCAACCCAGGTAACATAGCAAAGGTAAACAGATTTACCTAGAAAAGTTGTGTCTTAGGTTCTAGAAATTGCGCTGTCCCTTCCTGTGGGGTACTTTGGCTCTAGACTGTCCCTTAACTTAATCTTGGGGAAGCAGAGTTGGTCCTGCCTCAGCAGTGGGAGAACGCTGTGGCCTGCCTCTTTGCGTCTGTCCCCTCAGTGGTAGGGCGCGCTTGATCTTCTATGGGCAGGGGAAGCGGGAGGGTGCAACCAGATCCTGGAGGGGACCGTTGTGGGGCCCTGTGAGATCAGGAGCTGGTGGGAGACACGGCTCTTTGCTCCCTGGTTGCGATAGATCACCATCCAGACAAATTCTTCCTTGTCTTTGTTATTAAAGCCAGGAAGTTCATTTTTTCTTGTTTGAGGATTTTCAACTCTATATTTTAAAATAATACTTGCTGCTACTTATTAAATTTTGAGCTGTGATTCCTTTTTACGTGTGAAAGGGAAAGAAGCAGAAACTCAAGAGAAGTGAAAGGAATCCCAGAGAGCGACTCATTCTGTCCCTGGCCCAAGGTGGGACTAGGTGGCATGGGCCATGGGTCCCTTCTAATTCTAGGAGATAATGGGGAATTGAAAAGAACTACTCAAAAAGAATTTTTGTCAGAATTACTCTTTATCCCTGACACTGACTTGTCTCGACTTTCATTTAAGGTTTTAGATGCCACAAAGCGATTAGGCTGTGAAGAAATGGAAGGGTATGGCCCTCTGAAAGCTCATCCATTCTTTGAGTCCATCACGTGGGAGAATCTGCACCATCAGACACCTCCAAAACTCACAGCTTACTTACCAGCCATGTCAGAAGATGACGAAGACTGCTATGGAAATGTAAGCTGGCTTGTGGATGTCAGGGAAACCCAGACAGAAGTGAATTCTGCTTACCCCGCTTTGTGAAAATGCTTCCTCTGTGCACAGGAAGTTTGTGCCCGTGGGCTCCAGGACTTTGGTTTGTGGGATGAAGGGCTCGAGGGCAAGCTGGCATAGATCTGGTGGTATTTGAACAGTTTGCAGCCCAAGTCTGAGTCTCTCACCAAGACTAGGCCCCAGGTGGCGTTTGTCTGCACCCCGAGCGCAGGTCACCAGGCCCTGGGGTCGTTGAGTCCCTTTATCTCACTTCTTCTAGTTAATTGTTACCCATAGGGATCGAACCAGAGCCAGACATTGGGTGGGGGAGTCTGGAGCTAGTGGGAGCAGCATCCTCCTTCCTCCACTTTTCCCCTCTGGGCCCCTGGGTACCGAGTCTCCTGGTGCCATCTGTCTTATGCTGTTGGCTGGTACCATTATAATCATGTGTCTAAAGACATTCTGGAATGCTTCTGATCTTTCCAAGAAGCTGGGGTGCTGCTGCTTGGAACTTTTGGGGGCATGGCATTGAGGATGGACACTGGTCAGGGTCAGCTTTTAGTGCCTGGTAGAAGCCCAGGGGTACAGCACCTGGGTGTGTGGGGGGGGGTGTAGTCACCAATTTGATCTCAGAAGTAAGGTCTGAGTCCACTTTGTTCCTCGAGTTTTCTTGTGGAAGATGCGAAGCAGGTGGGAGTGGGCAGAGGAGTGCGACGGGCTGCAGTGCACCCGCCGCCCATCTTCAGGCGGTGTTGTTATCATTGATGGTCCGTTTTTCTGGTTTGAGTTCTGTCATTGCGCTATTGTGCTATGTGTAACGTGTCACTGTAGTTGATACGGGAATTCTAGGCTTTATCTAAGAGTTAAAATTATTATTACTGGTATCACCTCTAAGAGGTCAAGAGCTCCTTATATCTACTGCCTACTCTTGTAAGCAACACATCCCTCTTTGCTTGTCCTGAAATATCCTTTGTGCCCAGACTTGAAGGGAGCCTGGTCTGCTTCTGCACTGCAGTGGCCGTAGCCCTCTGCAGCCCCCCATGTGTGTGGACTGCAGAGGGCTCAGCCCCAGCGCACCCCCAGTTGTCGTTCCCAGGTCATAGCAGGAGCATGTTAGCGTTTCCAGTGCCTGTGGCAGGGGTGCCCCAAGAAAGCAGTACACTCTGCTCGTTGAGCTCTGATAGAGCTGACTAGGCCCCACTTGTCTTGGATCTCAGTGCCTGGGGAGCTCGGCTTCAGGTAGCATGTGTGTGAGAGTGTGTACATGTGCGTGTTTGCTGTTCTGTTGCCTTCATCATGGCCAGAGCTCTGGCTCTCGGTACTCAAGTGTTGCCATCTAAAACTGGCTCCACGTGTGAGCAGCTTATTGTTAGACGGCTGACCCTCTGCTCTGAAAGCTGTCTGGTTTGAGAGCCTTGGAAAGTATTCGGGCTGATTTCCCTATCCCACACTTCACAGTTGGACCGTTTAGCGAGCCTTGAAAAAGACTGGCCTGAAAAGGTATCAAAGACAAAGGAAACCTGCTCAAGGAGACACCCATTCCCTTCCTGCAGGGGTTGACATTATGTCATACGTAGGGGACAGTCTCACCATCCCTGAGACTCTAAGAGAGTCTAGTGTCCTTTTCAGCAGTAAGGGGACTTCCCTCTGAATGTGAGGAGCAGAAACTGTCTTTATTCACGGAATGAAGAGAGCAGGCATGCTATTCTTATCTGCGCTCCTAACCCTGTGCTGGTGGCTGATGGCGGTGCTTGTGTCTGGACTCCAAGTGGGCCCGGCTGGGCGTGGCACTCCCGGAGGAAGTTCAGTGTTCAGTGCAGTCAGGTGTTTCCTTACTGTGTGTTGGTGAGCACCTCCACTTCAACCCGGTGTCGTCTCTTGTCATGTGTCCTTTCTGGGCTTGGGGTTTTGTGCTGCTGGTCTGTACTAGGTGCTGCCGTTGGGGAGAAGAGTAGAGTGCAGAGATAGAGCAGCTGGAGCTTTCCTTGGGGAACAGTACAATGGAGACCCCAAGACAGGACTTACCCAAGAAGCAGTGGTCATGATGGTGATTCAGCAGTTCTGCCGTGGGAGCGAGGTAGTCGCTGCATTAGAAAGGCACAGAGGACTAGCTCTGAATTCGATGTTGGCCGTTGGATTGTGACCTTGGGCCAGTTCTGAGCTTCATTTCCCTATTTTAGAAATGGGGATGATGGGGACAGTTGTCTCACTGGCTTCTCAAGTCTCACTGAGACACCCATAGAGGCTTGTGGAAGCCTCCGTAACTGCAAGACACCACCCAGAGGTGGCCTTGGCCAGGGAGTTTCGACAGGAAGCGGAGAATGTGCTGAGCCTTAAACGGAGAGGTCACAGGAGTGTCCTGGGGTCACTCCCACCTGGGAGCCAGTGAGGCAGGGCTGAGGGAGCTGTGCATCCACATGGGAGAAGTCTGCCTGGGCAACACATGGGAAAGGTGGGCACAGGGTCTGCGGGAGGGTGCCACCCCTCTGGAGGCACAGGGGACTTGGAAGGACACAGTGCACTCTCATCTCGACTGTTCCTGGTAGCGTCCTCCCTTTTCTCTTTGACACCCGTGGTGAGGCAGGCTGTCCAGGGGACCACTTCTGCCCAGGTCTTTGCTGGGCTCTCCAGCCCACTCAGCAGCCCGGGTGTGTGAGTGTACAGGCCCTGCCCGCTTGGCACATTCATGAGTCATTCCATCTTCTGTGTCCCCAGTGGTTTGTGGCTCTCTCCAGAATAGCAGGCAACTTTGTCTATATCAAGCTTAATTAATATTTGCTGAGATTAAAAGGAGTATTTTTTAAAAAATTGAACACAGTCAAATGGAATATGTAGTGACAGCCACAGACTCGGAGACATAGGACCATGGAGTCAAAGGAGGAGGGCTCTGAGCTCCCAGGGTCTTGCCGCTGAGCCTCTGTGTTCAGCAGGGCAGGTCCCACAGGGCACGAGGTGCCCATTCCTCCTCTTCCCAGAAGGCATCCCAACCCCTCTGGTTGGGGCAGCGTGGGGGCCCTCGGCGGAAGTCTTCCCTTCCTAGAGATGGAGACTGAGCATTAGCCACTCTCTGGGGCAAGCATCTTCTGATGTCCCCTCAGAAGGGGGTCCCAGCCAGGCAGGGTCCAGCCCTTGGATCGGTGGCCAGCCATCCAGTGGAGGAGAAAACAGAGCTGCCCACATACCAGGAGAGGCGGAGCTGGGCTGGGGCTTCGAGGCTTATCTCCCACCTGGGCTTTGGGCCTTCAGACTGAGCTTGCTGGTGCAGGGCAGGTCAGAGTGTGTCTACGTCTTTGAGCACTAGGAAGCTAAGGCACGTTCTCACTCTGGCCTCTTCTCTGTGCAGTATGACAACCTCCTGAGCCAGTTCGGCTGCATGCAGGTGTCGTCGTCGTCCTCCGCCCACTCCCTGCCTGCCTCAGACACGGGCCTGCCGCAGCAGGCGGGCAGCAACATCGAGCAGTACATCCACGACCTGGACACTCATTCTTTTGAACTGGACTTACAGTTTTCCGAAGATGAGAAGAAGCTATTATTGGAGAAGCAGGCCAGTGGAAACCCTTGGTAAGAATTTATAGGCAAAAGCAGTGCTTCCTTTAGAAATGCAGAGTGGAATACATGGGAACGTGAGACATGGTAAACCGAACAGGCGTCTTGGCCTTCATCACCACTGCCTGTGCGGCTCTGCACCACCTCAGGCCTCCCACACCTGCCGTTAACACTGCGGTGAGGCCCCTCAGAGGGTACAACTGCAAGTGAGTATTCAGAGGCGTTGGGCCAGGAGCGAGTGTGTTTGGGACTCCCCAGTGCCTGGCTCTTGGGAATCAGCAGGCCGGGCATGCTGGCATCTGTTTGGACATGAACTCAGCGTGAATTAATAACCACTGCCCACGGTGAGATGTTCAGGGTGTTCCAGAGTCTTTGCTGTTGTAAGTTATCCTTTGCACATAGCTTTTCACACTTGTCTGAATATTTCTTTTAAGGTGGAGCCCTGGGGTGGTAGGTGGAGAGAAGGTGTGCACATTTAAGAAGGCAGTGCTTTGCATTGTGGCGCTTGGGAGCCCCCATTTCCCCAGTGGTCATGCCTGCCCTTGAGTATTTTGACCTCTAAAAACAGGCCCACGTTTATATCTTATCAAGGCAAATGTTTTCTAGATTCATTGGCCACTTTTATTTGTTTTCCAGGGTGCTTTGTGTGTCTTTTGACTATTTTTCCTCTTGTATGTGTTGCAGTTATTTTATTTTATTTTTTAAAGATTTTATTTATTTATTTTTAGACAGAGAGGAAGAGTGGGAGAATGAGAGGGAGAGAAACATCTGTGTGTGGTTGCCTCTCATGTGCCCCCCACCGAGGACCTGGCCCTCAACCCAGACATATGCCCTGCCTGGGAATCGAACTAGTTGACTCTTTGGTTCGCAGGCTGGCGCTCTATCCACTGAGACAAACCAGGCAGGGTTGCGTTGCATTTTTTAAAAATTGACTTTTAAGAGCCTTTGACAAGAATATTTCTCTATTTTGCAAACATTTTTCTTCAGTTAATCTCTTTTGTCTGTTTGTGTATGTTTTTGTATGGAAGTTGAAAATTCTTACAAAGCAAACCTGTTCGTGTGTTTATTTTGTTTTCCATTTTGGTGATGTTGAGAAGAGCTTCTCCACCCTGACATTTTCCTCATGAATTTTTGTGGCTTCATCTTCCACGTGGGCAGAGAGGAGCCCAAGGCCAGGGGTCGTGGTGGGGAGTGTCTTCCCGGAAGTCGTGGTGAGCAGGAGGCTGCATGAAGATGGAAGGAAAAGGAGGGCAGGGTTTGAGGGATTGGCTCAGCAGAGAGAGGATGCATGTGACTTTGGAGCAGTCACATAGAAAGCAAGAGGAAGATAGATTCAGGGGGAAGCAGCACATGGGTGAAGCTAGGGTATGTGCCATTAGAAATTACCGTGTCTAGAAAAAATGAGTATAGATGGTTGTCAGCTGAACTACTCTACACTTCTCAGGAATCTGTATTTCCTAAAGTGATATTGCTCGGAGTATTAATACCTACTGAGAAGGAGGGGAGGGGCCGTGACCAAAACAGTTTAAGCACTGGTGGGCCACATGCTCCAGGTAGGTCTGTGCATGGGTTGGCAGGAGCTTCCTGGGACAACTGCTTAGTCCTTTCCGAGTGTGGGGCTGGGAGCAGAGCCCTGGAGAAGTGCCGGTGCGGGCATGTGGGGACTCTCCAGAAACCCACTTGCCTTTGCCCTGGACGTTTTCAAGAGGCCCCTCGTGGCACAGGCCCTTCAGCCTGCATTCTGGGCTGAGTTGCAGGAGCAACTGATGGCAGTCACAGTGTACAGCCTCTTGTCTCCTCTCGTTCTGGGTTGTCTCCCTTTCCTTTTGGCTCAGGCCCTGTGGAGGCTGAGGATCTGCAGAGAGCTTGAGGTGTCACTTATTCGGCCAGTGGGGAATCTGTCAGGCACTTTGTTCTTTAGAGTCGTGATTCTCAGTGTGTGGCCCACAGACCATAACAATAACTCTGCAATACTGTTAAAACGATATTTACCTTTTTCCCTCTTACTCTCTATGAATGTAAGTACAGGAGTTTTCCAGAGGCTACACACTGTAGGGATGACATTTTTGCATTGATGGCTAAAGGAATGTGTTTCCTTATATTTTTTGAATCTTGTAAAGAAGTAGGTTTATGGTATAAATAATGTGCTGTCTACCCTAAACAGAAAGTCAGCTAGGCATTCTGTCTGCACAGAGGGCTCATGGGGTAGGGAGGGTGTCGAGAGAAGTGTTGCACTCTGACACATGCAGACACGGAGAGCCGCTGGCTAGAATCGGGCAGCTCTTTACAGAGGGAGAGGGGAGATACGGGGCGGGCCTACGCTAACCCTGGCGCTCTGCCGCAGCCCTGCAGCTCCTTCCTATAGGGCCTTGGGTAGTGAGGGAGCTCCTCCCACAGGTCCTACCGATTCCTGTCTTGCTTAAGTCTCATAAATTTTGACTGTGTTTTTAGAGAGTATCAAGTTCTTGGTATTGCTACTAGGCTCATAGTAGCTGTCTTCAGTTGTACCTGCTCTAATCACTGTAACTGTATATCATTCAAAAAGTCATTTCTTTGAAATCCTAAAGTTTTCCTTGTGACTAACATGGAAATGCAACAAAAAGGATACTTCGTTGACTCGTTTTACAATAATATTAAAGATTTCCCCAAAACTTTTCTAAATGGTATCTACAACTGTTACTTTAGATTTTAATGAGCTATTTTAAAGAAAGAGAACATTTATAACATATTTTTCATATTTAAGTATGGACCATTGACTTGAAAAAGGAGAAGACTTGCTTTCTCAGCCCATAGCACCGCCACCCACGTCCACAGATGCTACAAAGAAGACACGGACGTACCCGAGTTCTCTGCCTTCGAAGGGCGGACTCGACTCCAGAAAAACGGGGAACCATGCAAATGAAACAAAAATAGGACAAAAACTGTCTTTCCCCTGGCTTTATAGGTATTGATGCCTTGCCATTTGTCTCTCTGAACTGAACGTTTTTGCATGCTATTATGATGCTAGTTAAGTTGCAGCATTTTAAGAACAATCGTTCAGAGTTTTTAAAGATAAAGGAACTGAATATTTTAAATGTACACATGATGTGCTCTTTCAAAGCCAAATAGCAAAGTGTAACTGAAGCGGCTTACAGAGCAGCGGCGTTGCTGCGGTTGGAGAGGTGCGCACAGGAGCTGGGAGACTGAAGGGCTTTGGGCCGTCAGCACTGCCCCGTCCTGGGTGGGAGCGGGTGAGAGAAGTCCTGGGGCTGCCACGGTCAGTGCTGCCCTAACGCACCGGGTGAAAGAGGCGGCTGCAGACAGCCGGAGTGAGTTGGTATCTCTACCTTTGAGTGGTGCTCTTGCCTTAAGAGTGGGTGAATCTCCAGATGGGGCTAGACTCGCTGCTTTGCTTGTATTTGCCTGGTATCAACCCCAGCTTACCATAAAAGATGTCTTCTCCTCTTCCCCCGGCCCAGACCGTTGCAAAGGAATTGACTGCACTTGATTAAGTTTTTCCCTACCGGTGAAAGAGCCAGTTGATGTCAGGCCTGGTCTCGAGGCTGCTGCTGTGACTCTTGTTCCTGAGCGGCTTGTTTCCCCTGATGTGCCCAGGGATGGGGACATTCCTGTCTGTCTTCATGCCATCCTGCGGTCTGTATGCACTCACCTGAGGAAAGAGTGACTGGAGCTACACGGGAAACCTGCCTGGGACAGTCCATTCACCTGTGCCCACAACTGCTTTTGGTCTTGAAATGAGTTAGTGAAGGCAGAAGACCTTTCTCCCCGCTTCCTTTCCCTTCCCATTGCCACAAAATCGTTCGTCCTCTGGGCTCAGTGGGCTAGTTGAACCTTTGGAACAGGTCTGACAGAGGAGACCCGTGGCAGTTTGAGATACCCTGCACCAGACCAAACCCTCCTCCCTTCCCCGCCTGGATACAGGGTTTGGACGGGACGGTGTGGCGTTGCTCTGCACAGCAGATACTCTGGCTTATCAAAGAGGCAGCCAGGCATCTTGCACTGGGAAGAATCATTGATCACTTTTCACAAGACTTTTATGGACCACAAATACATTTCAGAGGAACAGATGTGGTTGACATAAATCTAGTTTTATAACCTAATCCTGGATCAGGCATATATGGCCAAACTGCAGTAAAGGGTCCCCTCATTGAACAACAGATTTTTTTCATGGACTGCTTTTTTATATTTTAAAAAGTCATCTCTTACCAAAAGGTTTAAACCTTCCACTTTGATCTTAAAAGCATGTCAGACAATCCACATCAGATGCCATAAACATGAACTGCAAGAGAAAACGGTACAGTCTCAGTGAGTGGAAACTGGAATCAAAAGGTTTGCTGTCCTTAGAATATGCCAAAATGTCAAGATGCTTGTGATTGTGAACAAATAAACATTTATTTTGCACTACAGAAAAAAAGCTCTTTTACCTAAGTGCACAGTGGGCAGGAAGCACAAACTGCTGAAACGGCCAGTGGCAGCATCTCTTCTGAACCTCGTGGTTGGTTCTGGAGCAGGTGGGCTGCTTTGCGCTGGTACCCAGAAGCACTGGTGGGTGAGACTGCCAGCGCCGATCCAGGGTCCAGGCCACAGCACCCGGCAGTGCTAAAAGACGGTTTCTTCACGGCCATGTGCTCACAGGGAGAAAAGAAACGAAGCCAGACTCACTTGATGAGTAGTCATTAAAAAGTATTGATTTTATTAATATTCTGTATAATGAAATGTAAAGAAGGCACAAAGCTCTTCTGCCGGCCCAAGTGTGACAGTATCTCAAGCAAAGCATTTGCCTGACGGTCGGAGTTGTTCTCACGGAAGTCCGTATTCACGGGAAGTTTGACTGACAAACTGGTGATCCAGACTTGGCTATCTTTCTGGCATTTTTCTGGAAAATGAGCCTGTCACATCAAGGAAAACGATTGCCAGTATTTGTTACCAATGATAAATCAAAATCTTTGAGTAAAAATTAAAATTTGGGGAAACTTTATCTGTCACTGTAAGCTTGATAGCTCCCCAGTACTGACAGACTTTTTTGAGGAGAATAGGTAGTGATGTTAGTGTATTTGTTGATGTGCTAGCATGGAATTTGTCAGCATTTGGAAGACCCCCATAATTCAGTGAACTACCATTTTCCAGGTAACCAATGTATGATGCTGTAAAGCCACAGGGTAGAAGATCTTACACAAAGTGCAAGGTCACTCGTTGGATTCCAGTGTCACAGAGTGTGAGAAAGTCATTGTTGGGGGCTCAGATTCCACACAGCAGCTAACTTTGAAGAAGCTATGCTTGTCGAGTTTGGGTGTTGTATCAAAGAAGAATTCCCACAAATACCTGAAAGGGCTATTAAAATATTCCTCTTTTTCCAGTGACTTAACTGAGTGAGGCCGACTGCCTCGTGTGCTGTGGCCCGGGCCACGCGGCGGCAGTGCGATGGCAGAGGCAGATCAGGGAGCCCAGCGCTCTTCTGTGAAGCTGGACGTTAGAGAGGTCTGCAGCTGTGCGGCGGCGTCGTGCTGCTCAGTGATTCTGTTTTGGAGAAAAATTTTTGGAATGAAAATGTTGCTTATAGTCATACGTAGTGGATTTATTATTTTGTTTGTTTTTGTTTATTTTTTTGTCTTTAAATCCTCACCTGAAGGTACTGTTTACTGATTTTTTAGGGAGAGAGGGGGAGAGAGAGAGAGCTGGAGAAACATCAGTCAGTTGTCTACTGCATGTTCCCTGACCCGGAATCACACCCCACATCTTTTGGCATGTAGGGTGACGCTCCAAGCATCTGAGCCACCCAGCCAAGGCTCTTTTTTCCTTTTTATTGAATTTATCGAGTGACAGGTTTATTATTTTTTAATGAATTAAAAAATACTTGAAAATATCTATTTTAGTTTCTCATAGTAAGTATCGATGGATGTAACCCAATTTAAGGAAAGCTCTTTGGCATCTTCCGTAAGGTTTACAAATATAAAGGGGTTCTGGGACCTGAAGGTTTGAGAGCTGGTGTTTTAGAGCAAACTGGTCACTTGGTTCTCCCTCACCTGCGTAGAAGCCAGGTGTGGAGCGCCCTCCTGAGATGGTCACATCGGGCTCTGGCAGCCTCACTGGGCTCTCCTGGAGGTGGCTATGTTCTGAAAAGGACCTAGCTTGATGGTGGCTTCAGGCTTGCATCCTTGAAGCTGGTCTTCTTCGAATCCGGGTGGGGCAGGATAGGGTGATGAGGAGGAGACCCTGGCTTTGGAATCAGGAAATCCCTCAAGGAGGATTTTATACCGTCACCCCTTGTGAAATGACTGCAGGCCAGTAATGAGACCCTCAGCCCCTGTGCTGACATCTGTAATGAAGTGATAATAAATGTGGCCTGTGGGGGAGGCAGAAGGCTGTGTGTGATCCCAGGGGCTGTGGTAAAGCCTCTTCTACATGCTAACTACACGCCAAGAGTTAAGCATGTCTCTGACTTAGGTCTGCTTTCAGCTCTGAATCTGCAGGCTCTACCTGCTACCTGTCAAAGTAGATAAATACCCAGTAGCCTGTTTAAGCTAGTTGGGTAATTAACTGAATGAATAGACTATGGTTTTATACTAATAAGGGGGCTTCTGACCATCTCTGTCAACTCCCTTGAGTCCCCCGCTCATTCCTCCCCAGCCACTGGTCAGGAGTCCAGCATCAGCTCTCACCAACTGGGACACCAGTGGCTCTCCTGTGTCCTGTCATCAGAGAAGCTGGGAGAGGGGACCGTGTGCTAGTGGGCATTTGTGAGAGGGAGAGGGAATGTGCGTCCATGTGCCTCGGAGGGACTGGTACTTGGCATTTGGGGTCCTCACTCTGCAGGGACAAAGAAGGGGCTTGCCTGTTTCTGTGTGGTGCCAGCATGTTCTGTGACTGAACCACGGTGAATGTGGGTGCTCCTGGCCTTTGCTTATCTCTTCTTCCTTAGGATAGATTTCTGGGAGTGGGACTACTTGTCAGTACATTATTTCCAAATTGCTTTTTCAGCAAGTCCTCCTAATTTCAAGTCTGTTTGTTGGTGCCAGTGCCAAGTGACACTGCCCCCCCCACAGCGTCCATGCAGCGCTCGCCCACGCACTGCGCGTCTCAGCGGGGCCCGTGGAAGTGGGGCTGTTTCATCTCTTTACTGAGAATTTTTGGGGTCACTTAATTCCTCTTTGGGGAATTTCCAGTTTGTATCTTTGGCTGTTGAGGTTTTAAGCCTTTTATGTCAATCACTTTGTAGATGTTGTTGTATTTGCTTAAAATCTTCTCCAGTGTATTTTCTTGTTAATTTTGATTATTTTTACAGTTAGAGGTTCTTTTTGTTCTTATGCAGTCATGTTTGTTACTCTGTGTTAGGTGACTTGTTTTATTTCTAGCTTAAAAAGTAATCCCTCCCACTTAAGGTTGAACAGTATTTCCTTCTCTTTTTCTTCCAGTTCTTCTCTTGTTTGATTTAATATTTTAAAACCGTCTCTCCTGTTAATCCATCTGAGGCAGCAGAAATGCTGGGAGATCCCTTCTTTTCTTGCCTGTCTGTGAGGCTTCTCTGGTGATATGGCGTCCCTGGCCCAGTACCCCAGCAACCCAGCTGACTGAGTTTCTCAACTGGCCTGGGCTTAAATCGACACCCCTCTCCCTGCTCCAGTATAATTTAAGTTGTCCCCTTATTATTAATTTGTGATTCTTTATTGCAAATTGAGTTCTTACCTAACAGGACCTATTGGTTAAACAGGCAGTTAGGCTCCATTGGTTTTTCCGTGTACCATATTTTACCATGTATAATGTACACTTTCTTGCCCAAATTTTTGAGGGAAAAATAAGGATGCACATTATACATGGGTATAATGAGTACATACCATGAGCATTATAATCCCATGTATGATGCACACAGAAACCATGGGAGCGCGTCACCCATGGCGAAGCGCAGTCGTCCTGGGCTGCAGTGGACGTCACTGAATCTCCTTTTCAAAAATCTCCTTGTGTTTTGTTCTTGGGGTTTTTTAGTTTGTTTTTAATCCTCACCCAAGGACACCTTTTCACTGCTTTTAGAGAGAGAGGAAGGGAGAGAGAGAAACATTGATTAGTTTCCTCCTGTACACGCCCAGACCAGGGATCATACATGCCCTGACTGGGAATTGAACCTGCAACCTTTTGGTTACAGGACGATGATCCAGCCAATTGAGCCACTCTGGCCAGGGCTCTCCTTGGTTGTTTTTCTGTTTCAAGCCTTGTTTTTCTTTTGTAAGTACCTCGGAGCGTGATGTACTCTATTTTTCCTTGAACAGGTAGTCACAGTCACTTTTGGTGTTAAAATTCTTTTTAGTTGCTTTCAAAATCCACACGATGCTGCATCGGTTTGCTTGAGGCTTATTTCTCAGTGATGGGGTCTCGGCAGGCGAGCCCAGTGCGCTCCAGGGTGTGGGCGTTGGTCCGCTTGGGTCCAGCTGGGCCAGGCACGCTCAGTGAGGGAACATGGTTCTACCGTCTTGGCCAGTCTCCTTGTACACGCACCACGTCCTGAAAGGAGCCAGGGAAGCGTGTGGATGTGCTCAGATACTTATGTGGTAAAATTGTCACTATTTGAAATGACAGCTGTCTTACATGTTTTTCAAATATAAAATATTTTGTGTTTCTACAGAACCTTGGGTCAGAAATTTCAGTGAAATCAGAACATAAGCCAGTGACTGTTAGCTTTAACCAGAAGAGATAGTCTGCAGACATTAAAACAACTTCTTAGCCCTGACTAGTGTAGCTCAGTGGATTGAGTGTGGGCTGCGAACCAAGGGGTCACCGGTTCGGTTCCCAGTCAGGGCGCACACCTGGGTTGTGGGCCAGGTCCCCAGTGGGGGCCACACAAGAGGCAACCACACATTGATGTTTCTCTCCCTGTCTTTCTCCCTCCTTTCCCCTCTGTCTAAAAATACATAAATAAAATCTTAAAAAAAAACAAACCTCTTAAACCAAAGTGATATATACTTTGCTAATTGTGTGTATTAAATCAAAAGCTGTATTTGAAGGTTTCTCTTCTAAATTCCTGCCACATTTGAGTAAAAGTGCTTTATTACTATATTAGAAACACCAGATGAGATGTTCTTAAGCCAAGTCCAACTTTGTTCTTTTATGGATTTATGACTCTAAGCAGCTCAGTAGGTTCTGAGCACTGACTGGGGGGTCCCAGTTTGTGGAGGTGACATGAACAGCCGACTTCGTCCTCAAGTTGACTCCCAGTGGGCTCTGCCCTTTTGAAGGGGTTTTGTGTCTCAGTCCTGCTTTGTTTAAAATAGTGAGGACTTACATGACAGGCTCAGCCCTGTGGCCCTGCCCCCCACAACCTTTCCTCGGTTGTATGAAGGCTGCTGAATGAGAGGGGACTGCGGGCAGCATTTCTGGCATCTGGTCCCTGTGCAGATGGAAAGTTCTGTAAGGCGGTGTTGCGCTTGTGCTCAGTTGCATTGGGAGTTCCCTCCTGTTGCTGCGGTGAGTTTGGAGCTGTGAAGGGAGAGGCTTGGTTAAAGCAAAATCCCCAAATGCCATTGGGGAATTTGTTTAGAAAGGGAGGAGTTTGGAAAATTTCTGACTCTGACCTGTGTGAGTGTCTCATTCTTGTTCTCTTCTTTTGTAGGCATCAGTTTGTAGAAAATAATTTAATACTAAAAATGGGCCCAGTAGATAAGCGAAAGGTAAGTCAGACCCCATTCCTCCTGCCTGTGCGTCTGCCTGTGTCTCCCTCCTGGTTCTAACTCAAGATCATGTCTTCCTCTCGGGTTCCCATGGTAACTCATTGCACGAGCACCCTTCGTTTTGGTTCCCTTTTAGAGATCATCTCTAGATTTCATAGCTAAGGGAGATTTCGGCTAATCATGGGAAGCTGTGTGGAACCACACAGGTGAGCTGTAGTGAACCCAACAGAACCTCTCAGAGCCAGGGCTCCGGCGTCTCCACGAGGCTGGTTCACTCGCGTCAGAGTTTCTGTCCTGTTGAGGAGGCTCCACTTGCTGTCCCCACAAGTCACCTATCACTTCATAAGAGTTATTTTTGAAAGTTGTTATTTAGTATGTTTTATGGAGTAATCAAATAGATTAATTTTATCAAAACATATTAGAATCCATAAATGTTCTCTATCTGCTGACATGGGTCCTTCTAAGCTCAGGCTCCTGGCCTCCATTCCCGACCCACCCTGGGGTGCCCTCAGCGGACAAGAACCCCCTTGAAGGTGGTGAGGTGTGAGCAGCCAGCAGCCGGAGCTCTGTGCCCTAAGTGTGGAGCAGAAGGTACAAGAAGCAGTGGGGCTGACCACTGACGGGCTTGTCGAGGCTGGCCCTGCCACAGGGGCCTGTGCTGCCACTCTCCCGTGTGGCAGCCGAAGTAGAGATGCCCAGACCGGGAGGGTGGGACCCAGCTCACCAAAACCGAGCAGCAGACGCTCCACCCTCTCCGATCCAAGGCCGGTCCCGACGGGGGAGGCGGCGTGCACGCTCCCTTCGGCCCAGGGCAGCGGGCAGGTGGTTGGCAGTGGTCCTGTGCCTTGGGCCTTGACAAGCGGGGTCCTCTTCTTCTGTTTTCCAATCAGGGTTTATTTGCACGCCGACGACAGTTACTGCTCACAGAAGGGCCACACTTATATTACGTGGATCCTGTCAACAAAGTTCTGAAAGGTGAAATTCCGTGGTCACAAGAACTCCGACCAGAGGCCAAGAATTTTAAAACCTTCTTTGTCCACACAGTGAGTTGGTCTCTATGGGTTCTCTTTTGCAGGGCAGTTGGAGGCCTTTATACTTCCTGTTTGAAGCGTCCCAATGCCGCAGCCCGAGGGGGGGCTGGCGTCAAGGCAGTTGTCTCCCCCTTCCCTGTGTTGGGGGCCCCACGTCCATGTCTCAGCTCTGAGTTGGGCTGGGAAACCGGTTGTGCTTGTTTTACACTTTGGGGGTGACCTGAGTGATCTGTAGGTCATCACCGGCACATTTAACCTCTACACACGTGTGGGAGGAAGACATCCACGTGTCCATGTGCTTCCAGAAGGTACCCGCAGTGGCTGCAATAGGACAGCGGTTTCTTTATAGCCCTGGCCTTGGGGAGACTCCCTTGAGAACATTAAACGGTTTCTTTCTCTACAGCCAAACAGGACGTATTACCTGATGGACCCGAGCGGGAATGCTCACAAATGGTGCAAAAAGATCCAGGAGGTGTGGAGGCACAGATACCAGAGCCACCCGGATGCCGCTGTGCAGTGACAGCCTGCAGCTGCTGCCCTCGCTGCCAGGACATGCGCCCAGCGCAGCTCACCGCCATCCGGGACGCTTCCAGACCACCTGCCAGCCATCCCAAGGCGATTGCAGACAGCAGAACCTTGCGGCTTTTTTATTTAAAAGAAAAGAAGAAAAAAATGCCCAACCACACAAAGAACAAAACCAATAATGAACAGGAATTCAGGGTCGCTTTGCTTGCTCTCTGTGCTCTGTGGAGGATGCCCCGAGCTGTCCTTGCCATCAGCGCGTCTACCTGATTCCTACCTGGGCCAGTGGACCAGTGTCACCAGCTCTCCACAGTGTGTCCCGTCACCTGCCGGTTCTGCCGTGGCCTAGGGAGGAGGGCGTGTGTCTGGGCTTTTTCTGCCCTAGATTATCACAGAACTCTTCACCAGGGAGTTGAGCACGCCTCTGCTGCAGGTGGCCTCTGATATCCACGGGGTGGGAGGGTTCTTAGCTTTTGTCCACGTGCACTTTTCCTCACATCCCTCATTCGGGGCCCTCCCCTGTGCTGCAGGCCCCTTGCTTTCCTCCTGGAGTAGCTCTTGCTGCAGGATTTCTGTGGTTTTCTGTCTGTGAGTGCTCCACGTGCGACTGCCAGGCAGGCTCCCCGCGGTGAGGAGTGGAGCCCAGTGTCAGGTGAAATACCAGCCACTGCCAGCAAGGTTCCTTCCGAGACCCGTCGTCCCTCTGAGCAGGATTGCCCTCCGCAGCTGGAAACTGAGCACATGCCAGAAGGGAGTGCAGTTAGCAGTGGGCCTGACTAGTGCCGCTGCCCCGTGTGAAGCCAGGGCAGCAGGGCCTGGTGGCCTCCATGTGGAGGAGTGAGCCCAGATGAGCTGCTCCTGAGAGTTAGTTTCAAAGGTGAAGTGTGTAGGCCTCCCCAGATCAGTTCAATAGGAGCCGAGAGACTCCAGATCTCACAGACTGGGTGGCACTCAGTGCGGGCTCCTGGCCGGCACAGGCCTCCTTTTCACGTTGTGATTGAACGTTCTCCCAGTCTGACGTTTTTACATCCCAACTGTAAGAATCTAAACACCTTGTGGGGCCAGATCATCTGGTCCCCACGGAGCGGTTCCCTCATCCTGCCCAAGGGGCAGGAGCACCACGCTGGAACCCAACGCTGGCCTGCTCTCCTTTTGTTTCAGGTTCCCTCCCTCCTTTAGCTGCTTAGAGGCAGCGCCTGCCCTGCTGTAAAGTCCACGTGGTCCAGGTCCTACTAGTCCCTTGATATTCGTTGCTGCTGCTCCCCAGACAGGGCGTCTTGGCCGTTCCTCACCCTGGCCAGGTGTCTCTGGAGGGTGGTCCTCAGTGCCAGGTGGGAGAGGAGCTGGCCTGTGCCCAGGGGATGAGCACCTTTGTCCTTTAGATTTTCACCAAGGCACCAGCAAAAGGCTCACACAGGAAGGACCCCCACACCACTTCCCTGCCCCGTCTCCTGTCTCAAGCCCACTGGTCCGTCACCCTGTGTGACCAGTGGTCCAAATGGAGAGGAAAGCTGCCTTTTTCACACTGAGTATCAGAGTGGCTGTTCTTAAACTAGGAAAATGTGGACGTGGAGAAGTGCACTGTTCGGGCGGGGAGAGCGTTCAGTGGGGGCAGACGTGGTAGCCAGGCTCGCGCTGGTTTCTGCTCGGCCGGCCCTCTTTTCCGTGAGTCTGGGGCAGCGGTGGCAGGGGCTCCAAGTGTCGGCGTGTGCCTGCCCTGGGATCTAGCTCCCTCTTCGTTCCTTCTCTTCCTCTTCCTCGCTTTTGAAAGGCTTGCCTGTGTTCACCTGCTTTTCAAAAAGAGCCTGACTTGTCCCTTTCGAGAATTTCACTGCAGGCTTACTCCTGTATTTACATTTTACTCTTCTCAAAACACCCACCTGCGTGTGCAGTTGAAGAGTCAGGCGCGCGCTCCTGCGCAGCGGCCCTCCCGGCGTCTGGTTGCAGGGAAAACGAGCGCGGTCGGCGTTTGTCTTCAGCAGCAGCGCTCAGCTGGGCTGCTCAGGAGACAAGGCCTCCCCTTGCGTCCGGCCCTCCGGACAGCGCCACTACCTCCTGGGCTTACCCGACAAGCTCCATCTTAACCTCTGAAACCAGAGAATAAGGGCTTCAGGGTTGAGCTCAAAGCTGACAGCTGAAGTGACTGCCTCACCTGAGCCAGTGACAGCTGAGCCCTTCTCTGCAAGTCAACTTTCTCCGCCCACTCAGAGTCTTTTTTTTTTGGCCCATACATATTCTTTTACCCTGTACTTCTGTCAACTCTAGCTTTATCCAACTTATCCTTATAACCATCATCTTGGCATGCAGGTGCCTTAGATTCCGAGCTGTGGATGAGGGTGTCGGTCTACGTACATCACAGACACGCACAGAAATACAAACATGGATTTATCCAAAGTGGGAAAGAAAATGCTCTGTTTCATAGATCCAAGCGCCGTGTGTCTCACTGAGAGAGGGCAAGGACAAGTGTAAGTGCCAAACCAAGTGCCCGCCAACTGGAGACAGTCCCACACCATGTGGCCTCTCTTGGCATGGAGGGGAGGGAGGACGGCCAGGAGGTTCTGTGGTCCCCGCTGTGCCTTGCCTGTCTCTAGGAACTCGAGGAACCTGGGTGGCACAGGTCTCCTTCCCTCTTTCTGTAGGCCCGGCCAGGGCCGCCGGCCGCGGGCAGCCCCTGTGGAGTGCAGAGCCCCCCCGGAGACCGGCCCCGCTGGCTGCCTGCTCCTCTGAACCTGACTCTCCAGCGGCTTGGGACAGGCTGGCTCTGGGAAACGCAGCTCTTGTGGTCATGCCGACGCTGGCGGGGACTGCACCTACTCCGGGCTCTCGGGACACACTGTGGTATTTGTGGCCCAGGCCTGAAGGAATCGTGGGAGGTGGCCCCGTGCACAGTCATACACACACCCCACCCCCTGGGCAGTGTGCCAGCACTGGGGCTCCAGTGACTCAGTACTTTCTTGAAACATTTGTTTTCTAAACAAATAGTCAACCCTAGGCTTCCCACCCAGAAAAGACCACTGTGAACATTTTGGTGTGTAGCGAGTCCCCCCCACTCCCCAGGGCGTTTGCTTTTTATCTAAACTGGGAACATACGACATACACTCTTTTGCATCCAGTTTTTTTCACTTGATACTTTTAAGCATTTCTCCATGTCATGAACAATGATTCAGAAACATTTTTATTGATTGTAGAGTTTTAATGATTAGAAATTTTACCATAATTTATCTATTTCCGTTATAAAACATTTAGATGGTTTCTGGTTTTTCACTATTTAAATAATGCTGTGATGAGTATCCTCCTAAATCTTTGATTTTTTTTTACTCTGATCCCCCGCCCGTCCCAGAAGTGGTGTTTTCAGTGAGAGTTCATTTACGTGAAAGGTGGTGTCAATCTGTTTCCGTCTGCGCCTGACGCCCAGACACTCCGGGCTCTGCTGTCATGGGGCCTCCCTAGTTGTTTCATTCAGGTTTTGAAGAAATGAATTCTCGGTAAACTCTGTTCAAACTCTTATTCAAACAATGTTTGAATGAGACTGCTCTTCTTTTTTACTGCTAAAAATGATGTCATCACTGCACTCTATTTGTGACAGATTTTTTTCCAAAAGCCAATTTCCTTATTTTCATTGAAAGAATTTGGTGTACTTGCATGATAGTTACTTCCCATCCCTGCTGCTATGGCTTCCAAGTGCTTGGTGATATTCTCAGAACCTTGTACTTTGTGTCCACAATGGTACTGAATTTGCATCTGCACAATCAGCAGATAGAGAGTGTTGAACTGTTCTTGCCACATGCTTGGAGGAGGGTTTTTTGTTAAGTTTATAGACTCAAAGAATGCTGAACCGTTTGGAATCAGTGAAGGAGCAAAGGCTCTACTTGAAAAAGAAACCACACGGACAGTCGGGTTTTACCGAGTGTGCGCCCGGCCCCGCCCCCGGTGCCCCTCAAACCCTGGGGTTCTCTCAGAGGGTGTGCCGGTTCAGAGCAGCGCCTGGCCAGGCTTTTCCACGGGAGGACGTGAGTGTCCTGGCTGATACAGATTCAGAGCTTCTCCCCACTCCTCACCTGGTGTTGCAGGTTGTCCAGTTCTCAAATCCAGACCACCCAAATTTGGTTTCATTCTCACTTTCTCCACTTCAGTTTGGGCCCGTCAATTCCAAAGGGGAACACACACAAGAGGTGTTTCTAGGTACCGTGCTCAGC
>PVJI01021083.1:0-27715 GCA_004026765.1 Micronycteris hirsuta | reverse complement strand
AAGTCTATTTCCTTCGCCAGCTTCGGGAAATTCTCCATCATTATGTGTTCAAATATTTTTTCAATTCCTTGGATTTCTTCTTCTCCTTCTGGCAGCCCTATGATTCGCATGTTGGGACGTTTACAGATGTCTTGGAGGTTTCTGAGCCCCTCCTCCATTTTTTGAATTCTTGTTGCTTCATTCTTTTTTGGTTGGATGTTTTTTTCTTTCTGCTGGTCCACTCCGTTGATTTGAGTCCCAGTTTCCTTATCTCTGTTGGTTCCCTGCAGATCTCTCCTCATTTGTTCAAGCAAGTTCGTTAATTTTTCGTCGAATTCTGAAAGCATCCTTATCACAAGGGATCTGAACTGTGCATCTGATAGGTTGGCTATCTCTTGATTGGTTAGCTCTGGGGTTTTGATTTGTCCCTTTCCTTGGTGAATGTATCTTCTTTAATTCCTTGGTTGTCGGACTTCCTCTCAATATGACTTTCTGTCAGATCTGGCTGTGTTTGGATGTGTAGATTTCTGATTTTTTCCCTTGTTTGGTTGTGCGAGGCGGTACGGTGCATTCACCTATGCCGCCATCTTAGGAAGTCTGGTTTGTGCTTTTGATATTATATCTAAAACATTTTGCTTTACTAAAGATCAAAGATTTCCTCCTGTTTTCTTATACAAGTTTTATGGTTTGGGGTTTTACATTTAGGTCTATTCATTTTGAGCCAATTTTTAAATATGGTATGAAGTATGATTGAGGTTCATTTTGTTGCATATGAATATATAGTACAATTATTCTAGCACCATTTGTTGAAAAAATATTCTTTCTCCACTGAATTGCCTTTAGAGTAGATTTTGTTAAAAACTATATTGACTAGCCCTGGCTGGCATAGCTCAGTGGATTGAGCGCGGGCTGCGAACCAAAGGGTTGTCAATTAGATTCCCAGTCAGGGCACTTGCCTGGATTGCAAGCCAGGTCCCCAGTGGGGGCCACATAAGAGGCAACCACACACTGATGTTTAAACAACAAATAAACAAACAAAAAACTTATATTGGCTACATATTTATAGATCAATTTCTGTACTCTCTATTCTTTTCTATTGATCTATTTGTCCAACTGAACACCAATACCATGCTGTCTTGATTACTATAGCTTTATAGTAAGTCTTGAAATCAAGTAGTAGTAGCTGTACAACTCTCTTTATTTTTTTGAAAGTCTTGTTTTGATTTGACTTTTTAAGAAACAGTCTGTTGAAATTTTCATTGGGATTACATGGACTCCATAAGGTTAATTTCGGAAAAAAATCAATACTTTAATAATGAGTTTTTCAATCCATAAATATCTTTCCACTTATTTATATCATCTTCAGTTTCTCTCAGTAATGTTACATATAGTTTTCAGTGTAGAGGTCAGGCCTTGAACGTATTTTATCAAATGTACTCCTAAGTATTTCATTTTTCTGATACTGTTGTAAATAGCATTTTTTTTATAATTTTAATTTCTTATTCTTTGTTGGCAGTGGAGTTTTTTCTGTTTTATTTCTACCTGGAACAGGCTATCTCTTAAGACACTTGCCTGAGCAGTCGTCCTGGGTGAGGAATCGGCCCAGTCCATCAGTTCTAGCGAAAAGGACAGAGTCATACAGTGGAGCTCATGCACTTTGCCCGCAACAAGATCAGCCCAGGGTCACTGACCCTCAGCAGAGATGGTCTTTGATTAACTCACAAAATAAAAAAGGTGAAATTATCACTTAAAAATCAGTAAAATGATTTGAACAAAATGCTAATTTTGTGTTTTTAAATTTTGTACAAGATTCTTCTCTGTGACTGTGGGAAAGAGCAAGCAAGAAAGAATCTTGTGATAGAAGTCAAGTATTTATTGCTGGTGGCACCACTAAATATAATCATATGGTCCTGGAGGTCAAAGTGTTATAAATTCTACCTACTACAGAAAGCTCTCAATGTCTAGCAGACCATATGTCTAATGATGTATCCCAGCCCTTTAATTTACACTTTGGTCTGTCAACAGCTCTGCTTTTAACAGGTTTGTTGAGCATAGAAGGCAGTATGATCCAGGGGATGCTCAGAGTAAGTAATAGGTATGTCTGGTGAACTCTTATCTTTGAGGGGATTTAGAACTTTGTGACTAGGCCACTTGCCACCCCCTCCCAAAAATATCTGAAGCCCAGAGCATTTTAAAGGAAAGCATTTTTTAAACCTCACCTGAAGATATATCTATTGATTATAAAGAGAGAGAAAGGGAAAGATAAACATCAATATAAGAGAGAAACATTGATCAGCTGCCTCCTGTACATGCCAGGGATTGAATTCACAACCTAGATATGTACCCTGAACAGGTATTGAACCCACAATATGGGATGACAATCCAACCAATTGAGCCACTTGGCCAGGGCAGAAAGGCATTTTTATAATGCTTTTCAGCACAACTCCTTGTGCTTTGGTTTTGTCTTTTATTTTTATTCATTAATTCATTCATCCATTCATTCAGCAGATATCCCTGAGGAACTACTTTGGGTGTCACCCCTATCAGCAGGAGGGGTAAAAGAGAACACCAAGATTAAACACGAGATTCCTGCATATAGATAGGGGAAACACACACACACACACACACACACACACACAAATACAATATTATGACGATAGAAAGTGGAATACTTGGCACTGCGATTTGTTAAATATAAGACACTATTTCAATTATTGTTATTTCATAACTCAGGAGAGGAGACAGGCCTTCTGAGGCCTTCCTCAAAGGATAGAGGAGGCTTTGATCTTGGTTCACAGTGAACAGGCATTCCTTTACCAGGTGGGAGGAGACGGGAAGGAGCTTGTTTTGCCTACCCACTTCTCCAACGAGATTCATGTATTAATTACACTGGAGGAAAACTGGAGAAGAGGACATGGGAGAAGGATGTGGTAGATCTCATCTTTCACAGACAGCCACATCTCTCACCAAAAGATAGTCTAATTCCCTCTTCTTGAATGTGACCTGCCTTTCGTAACTTTCAACCAACAGAATATGGCAGACCAATGCTACTTGCAAAATTAGGTCATAAAATTTCACTTCTGTGTCTTTCACCTGCACACCCCTGCTAGAGCCCTGAGCTACATGTAAGCAGCCCCATTTCCCTGAGGATGCCATGTTATGAAGAAGCCAAACATAGCCCAACAAAGCCTGCTAGAGGAGCCCAGAGACAACATAAATAGAGAAATAGCCAGCTGTCCCCAGCTGCTCTAGTTCTAGTCACCTTCTGATTTCAATTGCATGGAGCACTCAAACCAGAACTGCCCTGCTGAGCCCTTCCCAAACTATGACACACAGAAACCATGAAAGATAAGGAAATACTATTACTGTTTTAAGTCACTAAGTTTCAGGGTGATTGGTTATACAACAGTGGATAACCAGAACAAGGAGGTAAGAAGTGATGTGACTATTTTCTTTTTTCTTATTTCATGTCAGATTTGGGTTTGGTGGAACCAGCTGGACATGAACTAATTGGAACCTGGAGATGAGCCTAACCCCACAGTGCAAAAGAGGTAATCAGATTAAACTTGAGAGTAAGAATAGAATCTAGAAAATTAGTAAAGGACCAAGTACTGCAAAGCCTGGGTCAAGAAGAACCACCATTGATACAGGCTTGTTAAACTGAGAACCAAAACAGGGAGTCACATGCAGAGGGCAAAGGGAGTGGAATGCTACTCACAACAGTGACAAGATCACTTGTAAATAAACAAGAAGTGAAGTTTATGAAAAACACAAAGTATGGCTCAACGCTGAGTTGTGAAGCTTTGATTATAGTGTTTCTCCTAACTAGGGAATCTAGAATGTTCTTAGAGTCTGTGATCCCACCTGTGTGAATTAGACAGAGGCAGGATCAGGGGCTGAGTGCCAGTCAGACTATTTTGTTCCAAGCCAGCCATATTTAACTGCCTGTCCCCTGCATCTACATCCAGCAAAAGGGGAGGAGAGAGCGGGAGGGTGAGAGAGAGAGAGAGAGAGAGGCTACTAAAGAAGTCTAAAAAAAAAAAGAAGTCTAAAAGAGTAAGTCAAAGCAGAAAATTGAAGGGATTCTGGTAGTATTCTGTAATAGTATGTATCCACTGAGAAATCCAAATAAGATACCTACCCTTAATTTGGCAACATGTATCAAAGCATGCCTGAAAATAGTTTTTTTAAAGATTCCATTTATTTATTTTATAGAGAGGAAAGGGAGGGAGAAAGGGAGAGAAACATTGATTGGTTGCCTCTTGCACACCCCCAATCAGGGACCTGGCCCACACCCCAGGCGTGTGCCCTGACAACGAACTGAACCAGTGACCCATCAGTTGGCAAGCTGGCACTCAATCCACTGAGCCAAACCAGCCAGGACTGAAAATAGTTTTTTAAGACAGAGCAGCAGGCAAAAGGGAAAGGATCCTAAGAATATTCTGTATTTACATTATTCATTGTTTTTACTAGCCGGGAAAAATAGAGAAAAGGAGTAGTAGGGAAATAAATTTGTTGTTAGGTCATTTGGAATCATTATAGAGGAAAAAAAGATGTCCGTAAAAATATTTTAAACACACTATTCTGAGATCTTCTACTTCTGGATTCATTTTATCTCCCTACTTATCTGTATGCATTTGTTTCAGCACCTATTACAGGCATAATTTTTCATAAATTAATTTATGTTCAGAAAATGTAAAGACTCTTCCCATCAAGAGTTAAGAGAAATGAGAACAAAGAAACAGCTGATAGCCCCTCCTCAAGAGACTCGCCAGTGCTGATTCTCAGTTGTTTCTAGCCTCGGGTTAAGACCCCCAACTCTGAAACAGTATTAATGCTACATGCACATTTGCTACTTGAAATGGGGACAGTGCCAGTAAGCTGTAATTTCCCTCCCACACCTCCCCATTTCTCTGACAGCATTGGGATTTTGGACTGATTTGAAGTGTAGGTGGTGGAAGAGTGGGAGGTGTTAATGAAAATCTCCCCACCCCCAAATTCTGCATGGTGTTAGTACATATACATTAAGCCACCCTGCTGAGCTCTATATGGTCCACACAGAGCATATGGAGTGTCACAATGCATTAAGTTCATTTCTCCCTTCATTGTCACATTCAGAAGGAAATGGAGAAGGTTAGATAAAATTGCTACTTAATAAGGGGTTACTGGGTGTGTAATTGCTCCCAAAGTATTTTCTGAGTGATAGTCCACTAGTAGGAGCCAAGCTTGCTGTAAAGAATCTCGCTAAATGGCATAAAGACTGAAGTTCCTTTCGTTTGTGGTTCAGTAACACACCAAATAAATGTTTAGGAGCATCATTTACTAAAGGCCTTTTCTTCCCACCACATCTCAAACAGATCAGCAAATTCATAAGATCAAGATTTCAATCCTTGAATTGTGGAGTGAACAGGCCCTGAAGTTAGTGCTGGGGAGACTCCAGAACTTTCTTTCCCACTGCAGACTTTACTAACATGCTGTGATCTTTGACAGGGTTGTAGGCAGAATCACTGAACTGTACAATTGTTTTAAAGCTAAAGACACCTGAAGGGTCAGGACAGCGTGCACATGCCCTGTTTCACAAAGGTCACCCTCTGGGAGTGGAGGTTAGTTCTGCTGAGTGCTAACCGGCTGCTCTTTCCGGTTTCTCTCCCAGTACAGGTATAGCATAACTGGAACCAAATGCATGGTGGCTCAGGAGGGATGGGCACAGTCTGAATTGTCAGGGTGTCTTCTGCCCAAGCTGACACAGTTCTAAGTATTCATGTTTCTTTTGGTGAAAACTGTGCCAGTTTTCCACTGTCCCAGAACTGATGAGGTCTGCCCCCCACCTTCTAGCTTCAGGGCTCCTAAGGGGACTGTTCCCACCTCCCTGTTTTCCCAAGGACACTCACTGGTGTGGTGTAGGCTGCCATTAGAATCCCTGAGCTGTGTGCTCCTCTCTGATATGATTAAAGGCCTGAACCCACTTCACAGTATCCAAGGAAGGAGCGTGGCCACCGCGGGAGTGGTTGCACTCAGAGTGTTGTTTTCCACCACCCCATCATGGGACTTTCCAAAGAGCATTAGCCAAGAGAGCAACAAAGACCTCTTGGGGAGCCTTTGTCTCCAGGTTGGGGTGTCCATGAGAAGTCTCAGATTTTATGGGCTCTCCAGCAACTTCTGGGGAGTCAGGCAGCATTAAGGTAAAAACTCCCATACCCCCACCTCACCTTTCCAATCACTCTGGGATCTTAGAAGGATGTTTTTTTGTTTGGTTTGGTTTGCTTTTGTTTTTTTTTCCCCTCTGGGGCCACTATTCTGGGGGTGTTATTGTCTTTGGTGAACCTTCTCTGTTTGGTTGCTATAGGTGAATCACTTTCATTCATGTTTTGTTTGTTTTTTATCCTAACCTGAGGACATCCTTATTGATTTTAGACAGAGGAGGGAGGGTAGGGAGAGAGAAAGAGAGAGAGAGAAACATCCATGTGAAAGAGAATCATTGATCAGTTGCCTCTCATAGGCTCCCAGATCAGGGACTGAACCCACAACCTGGGTATGTGCCCTAACTAGGTATCGAATCCGTGACCTTTCCATTTATGGGATGATGCTCCAACCAACTGAACCACAATGGCCAGAGAACTTTTGCTCCTTTTTATCATAATTTATTCCTCAGGCCTTTTTATCATAATTTATTCCTCAGGCCTGAAAAGACTGGCAATGGGTTAGTCTTCACTGCAGCACCATTTACAAGGGAAATAATACCATCATGTGCTTGATAAGGCACAATAATATCCCTTTTCTTATATCCATTTTGTGAACTATCCACATAATTTTTAATCCCTTTGTGCTATTCAATGGAAAGCTCTCTGAGAGCCAGGACCTCATCTTTCTAGTTATAGACAGTGTCTGGAATAGGTAGGCAGTCAACAATTATTTGTTGAATAAATAATAGTGAAGTATTCAGTAGATATGACTAATTATTTTTTAAACATTACAAAATATACTATGAAATTTAAGATTTGGCTTACACTTTTTACTGTTTACTAATATGGATAATTAAGCACTATCTGTGGGTCCTTAGTCAGAAAAAAAATGAAAATAATGATGAATTGGAAAGGCCTGTTTGCAAGGACCTAAGAATGAGAATGTTCACAAAATGATCATGAGTTAGCATTATAGGTGTTTTCCTCAACATCTCCTGATTATAAGCAAAAGGAACCTACTCATAGAAGCTCAATGAAAATGGGAGGTGGGGTTTAATTGTAATGCTACAGCAATCTCACAGAAATCAAGAGGAGTCATGCAATCCAGAGAGAGCATGGAGATGACACCAACCAAGATTTCTCTATATGACTTTTCACATTTCTTCGTCTCAGAATTAGCTCCTTCTTTTTCCTCTTGCCTGGTTTCCTCTGCCTACCCATATTAGGCACAGTCCAGCAGTGATATCATTAGAGCCCAGACAACATGACTTGCCTCTTCTATTGCCCAGCTTCTAGAACAACCTCTCTCAGAGGGTATCTGAGCAGCCAAACTCATCTGACTTTTGGTGGTGCCTTAGAAGTCACAGATATGTGGCCTACCAATGGAGTGGCCATCTTTGAGTCAGGTGTTCATCTCTAGTCCAACCTATGATGGCTGAGGGCAGTATCACCTAGAAAGCTTCAAGCACAGAAAAATGACTCCTAGGTATCTAACCAGAAAAACTGAAAACATGTCCACATAATATCTAGACACATAATGTCTCTCACAGCATTATTCATGATAGCCAAAGAGTGGAAATAACTCATATATCTATTAACTGGTGAGTGAATAAACAAAGCTTGTTATATTCATACAAAAGAATAATATAAAAATGAACTAATAATTGATAAATGATACAATGTGGATGACCCCCCAAAATATCCAAATACAAAAGACCACATATTACATAATTTTTTATGTGAAATATTCAGAAAAACCAAGTCTATAGCAACACAAAGTAGATGAATGGTTGCCTGATGGTAGAGTAGGAAACAGGAAGTGTCTGCAAATGGACATTTTTTGGGGAGTGAATAAAATGTTCAAAAATTAGAGAGTTGTGATGGTCACACATCTGTAAATTTATTTAAATATCATTCAATTATACACTTAAAATGAGTGAATTTTATGGTTTGTAAATTATACCTCAATATATTGTTTTTAAAAGTCTATGAGACTAAAAGTAGCCATGTAGGTTATCTTAGATAACCAAACCCCTTTGGCTGACCTTTAATTTTATCTCCCTCTGCTTTCTGAAAAAATTTGCAACCAATCTACTGTTAGTTTCCCATCCTCCTTACAATCCAGCTTATGCAAAAACAGATCCTAGCAAAATCAGAGCCGCCAACCCATTCCTATGGGTTATAAAGAGGGAAAGAACTGTGTCCAGATAACATCACCAACTAAAGCTAAGATAGCATTGATTGTGATAGCCTCTTCTTCCACTTCAGGCCCTGGATGAGCAGTAAAATCATTTCCTTCCATATAGATAATTTACTCATCTGTGGAGGCATCACACACTATCATTATATGGACTGTTTGCTCCAGAAAATAGAGCCAGCTGGTCATTTCAGATACCCATAAACACTATAATATAATTGCTCCATATGGAATGTAACATCACTGTTTAGGGAGTGCTTAATGTTACATTCTTCACCAATACATATTGCGATGCTTCTGTAATCTCATTAACATAATCTTTCCATGTGGTAGGGGTTAACACTACAGATGACAGAAAGAGAAAGGAATAGTCAAAATATCTCTCAGCCACAAGTATCCTCCTGGGTATTAAAGGGAGGATGATTTTCAGTAAATAACAATTAAAAAATTAAAAATATCATAACTATATATTTTATTATACTTCTCCAATTCAATGAAAATATTAATTTTATACATTCAAGTAACCGTAATTCTATCTTTACCATTTACATGATGCTTGAATATGTGATTTGAGGTAAGAAATCACCCTTTCCCAAAGAGAATAGAGGTCTTAAAAAAAATTTTTTTTAGAAGGAGAGGATCCAAGATGGCTAAGAAGTGAATGAAAATTACACTAACCTCCTCCCAGGAACAATCTGGAATTACAACTATATTGTGGAGAAATCACCTCAAACAAACAACTGAATAATATCAAGAGAGAAGCCTTATAACCATGGACAGACAGAAGAAACAGCTTCAGCACAACTTGACTGGTAAGGAGTGCCATGGAGACACAAGAGGCAGCAGCTGGAGCCCCGGAAGCATATTTAAGCAGCCAGTTGGATCCTCCTGAGAAGTGTGGGGTATAAACCCTAAACTGGAATCCCCATCATAGAGCACCAGAGCCAGAAAAGTACACAGATAAAAACCACTGGCAAAAAGCAACGGGGTTGCTTTCTGCTGAAGACACTGGGCTGGAGACACAAAGAGCTCTTTAAAGGACCAATGCATACATTTTCATTTGTAGCCACTTACCCTGGGCTCTGGCAAAGGGGCAGGCAGAATAGACTTAGAGATGCTTGAGGAGAGACTAGGGATGGTGGCTTTGGGGAAAGAAATGAGAGAGCAGCCATGAGGATCCTGGTGCTGAGTCATCCCCCATACTTCAGGAGCCATCTTGCTCAAGCAGACCACTCCCCTCGGAGTGGCATCAGGCTGAAGGTAGGCAATAGCCCTGCCCTCACAGGGAGTCTGCCCCATCCAGTGGTGCTTAAACCTGAATGCTGATTGCAGAGTAACTAGATTAACAACTGAAGGAGTCAGGCACAGACAGTAGATCCCTGGTAGTCTCCAACAGGCTGCCTAAGGTCAGATGGGGTCACCATCTGACATCACCAAAGGTGGATCTGGAAAGAAAAAAAAGTGGTAAATATTAGATACTACCAAGATGAAATCTACCAAGGTCTTCTCCATGATTTGCGGTATTTTCTTTCTTACATAGCTTTTTAACATTCATTTCTTATCCTTCAAGTTTGTGCATATTAAGTCACTAGATTTTATACTATAGTTAATTTCAATTCACATGTTTTACCCCTCCCTTTTCTTACTCCATTTTACCTTCTTCTTTACTCTTATTATTTTAGTTTTAAGTTTTGTTTTCTCTATTGCTACAATTTGTTTCCATTACACACTTAATATTTCTCCCCCATCCAGCCTCTCAAAACCAATTGTCTTGTCAATGGTCATCACACATTCTGTTTTCCACTATTAAAATACCCACTTTCTCTCTCCACCTTTAGCAATCTTTGCTTGTTGGTTGTGGACAGAGTAGTTGTTGCATTTTTTTCAATTTTATCTGTAGATCTTCACTAACTTTCTATTTCAAATCTTAAATTTTTACCGATCCTTCTCCTACTCTTTTTTCGTCTCAACTTTTAATTTTGCCCTGTCTTATGCTGTTTTGATATTTTTTCTCTTTCATCCTGTCCTTTTCTTCCTTTTACTTTTTTTTTTGGTCTGAAATTCTAACTTTTCCCTGTCTTAACCTGATTTTCATTCCTCACTCATAGTATCCCCTCTCCTTCTGTCATCTCAAAATCAGTTCCCTTTCCTTTAGACATCTCTTAACATTTTATTTTTTCTTTTCTCCCTCTTATTCCCATACCACATATATTAATTTTAGCTCATTTGTTGTTGATAATGCTGTAGTGCATTTTTCTGTCCAATTTGACTCCTATTTTTTACTATTTATTTACTTTTTTCTTTCTGTCTCACTTTATTTTATTTGAATTTCTGTTTAAACCTAAAACTATATGCCTCCCTTCTCTTACTCCATTCTGCCTTCTTCATTCCCTTTTATGATGTAAATTTTACTTTCTCTCTTTGCAATGCTCTGATTCCCTACTCTTATTAGTGCTCCTCCCTTTACCCTCTAAAAATCATTTTTCTTGCAATAGATCATCTCATATTCACTCTCCTTTATTACAATAGTCTTAATGTATTTACACCATTATTAATATTGTTTCATTTGCTGTTGATAGTGGGATTGTGGGTGGTTGTTGTTTTGATGGGTGTGAGTTTGTTTCCTGAGGCTTTGTGGTTTTCTTCTGGCAGCACCTGAACAACAACATACAAGACTCGTGAGTGGAGTGACCCTCATTCAACCAGCTAGAGAGAAGGACCCACCAAAGAATAACCCAGCAACAATCAAAACCCAATTACATCCAGAAAGCAAACATAAATGGCATAAAAGAAAGACAAAGAAAAAATCCCCATTCAAAAGGAAAGGAGAAATCCCAAGAAAGAGTGCTAAGTGAAATAGGGGCAAATAAATTATCAGATATTGAATTCAAAACAATGGTTACAAGGAAGCTCAATGAGCTCAGTGAGAATTACAAAAACTACAGAGAACCTGCAAGGAACTTACTGCAAACTATATCAGCATAAAAAAGGACATAGAAACTATCAATAAGAGCCAGGAAGAAATGAAGACTACAGTTCCTGGTTCAAAGGCCAACATTCAATCCGCTGAGCCATACCAGCCAGGGCTAAAGACTACAGTTTCTGAATTGAAGAACACAGCAGAAGGAATCAAAAGCAGGATAGATGAAACAGAGGATGGAATCAGTGAGTTGGAGGATAAGATAGAAAAAAACACCCAGAAAGAGCAAGAAAAGGAAAAGAGACTCAGAAAGAATTAAGAGGGGTTAAGGGAACTTCAACTTCAGGACAACATGAAACATAATAATATCTGTATAATAGGGATACCAGAAGGATAAGAAGAGCAAGAGATAGAAAACTTGTTTGGAAAAGTAATGATGGGAAATGCCTTCATTTGATGAGAGAAACAGTCACACAAGTCCAGGAAGCACAGAGGGTCCCAATCAAGAGGAACCCAAAGAGGCCCATTCCAAGACACATCATAATTATAATGCCAAAATTCAAAGACAGAGAGAGAATCTTAAAGGCAGCTAGGGAGAAACAGGAAATAACATACAAGGGAACTCCGAAAGGCTAGCAGCTGACTTCTCAACAGAAACAGTACAAGCCAGAAGAAAATGGCAAGTAATATTCCAAGTGATGAAAAGCAAAGGCCTGAACCCAAGACTACTCTACCCAACAAGGCTCTCAATTAAAATGAAAGGTCAAATAAGGAGCTTCCCAGACAAAAGAAGTCTAAAAGAATACACCTCCACCAAACCAGCCTTGCAGGATATGCTAAAGGGACTTCTTTAAGAAGAGGAAGAAAAAGAAGGGGGGCGGGAGGGGACATAACTACAAAGGGGTAAAATGGCAATTAATAAGTACATATCAATAATAAACATTACCAAAATGTCCATACTACCCAAAGCAATGTATAGATTCAATGCAACACCTATCAAAATATCAATGATGTATTTCACAGATGTAGAACAAACATTTCAAAAATTAAATGGAACCATAAATGACCCTAAATAGCCTCAGCAATTTTGAGAAAGAAGAACAAAGTAGAAGGGATCCCAATACCTGACATCAAACTATATTACAAGCCTACTGTAATCAAACAGCCTGGTACTGGCATAAGAATAGACACATAGATCAATGGAACAGAATACAGAGCCCAGAGCTGAGAAATAAACCCATGTCTCTATGGTCAATTAATATTTGACAAAGTAGGCAGAAGCATAAAATGGAGTAAAAATAGCCTCATCAATAAGTGGTGTTGGGAGATATGAATAGCTACATGCAAAAAAATGAAACTCGACCACCAACTTGCACAATACACAAAAATAAACTCAAAATGGATAAAAGACTTAAATATAAGTCACAACACCATAAAGTCCTAGAGGAGAACATAGGCAGGAAAATCACAGATATTCCACACAGCAATATTTTCACTGATATGTCTCCTAGAGCAAGGGACATAAAGGAAACAATAAACAAGTGGGACCTCATCAAAACAAAAAGCTTCTTCAAGGCTAAAGAAACCATCATCAAAATGAAAAGTGAACCAAACATGTAAGAAAATATATTTCCCAATGATACCTAAGACAAGGGTTTGATCTCCAAAATATGTGAAGAATTCACATGACTTCACACCAGGAAGACAAATGGTCAATTTAAAAAATGGGCAAAATTTCTGAACAGACACTTCTCCAAGGAGGATGTACAGAAGGCCCAGAGACTTATGAAAGGATGCTCAGCATCACTAGCCATCAGAGAAATGCAAATTGAAACCACAGTGAGATACCTCTTCCCACTGGTCAGAATGGCCATCATAAACAAAGCAACAAACAAGTGCTGGCAAGGTTGTGGAGAAAAGGGAACCCTAGTGCACTGTTGGTGAGAATGCAGATTCATGTAACCACTGCGGAAAACAGTATGGAATTTCCTCAAAATTCTAAAAATGGAACTGCCTTTTGACCTGGCAATTCCAGTGCCGGGATTATTCCCTAAGAATCCTGAAACAACAATTCAAAAGAACATATGAACCCCAATGTTCATAGCATCATTATTTACAATAGCCAATTGCTTGAAACAGCCTAAGTCTTCATCAGTAAATAAGGGGATAAAAAAACTGTGGTACATTTACACAATGGAATACTGTGTAGCAGAAAGAAAAAAGGAATTCTTTCTGTGTGACAGCATAGACGAAACTGGAGAGTATTATGCTAAGTGAAATAAGCTAGGTTGTGAAAGACAAATACCATAAGATCTCACCTCTAAGTGGAACCTAATCAGCAAAACAAACAAGCAAGCAAAATATAACCAGAGACATTGAAATAAAGAACAAACTGACCATGACAAGAGGGGAGTGAGGAGGGGGCTAACAAGGGAAAGAAGGGGAAGGGTCAAGTCAAGGAATAAGTATAAAAGACCCATGGACAAAGACAACAGGGGGAGATTGAATGTGGGAGGTGGGGAGTGGGTAGGGCAGGAGAGAGTAATGGGGGAAAAATGGAGACAATTATAATTGAAAAACAATAAAAAATTTTTTTAAATGTTAAGCTTTTTCCCAACTTCCTGAATGGATCATAAATTATGCTAGGTATGATTTTAAAAAACTGAAATCTTTATTTTTTAAATACATTATGGATTCCCTAGACAAGCTGATTGGTTAGTTTTTTAAAAAATGTAATGCATATGTAAATATGCATGGTATGTTTTATATATTTATATATAAAATATACATTTATATATATATGGAGAACTTCTAAGATTTTTTCCTCTAATGGTGAAATTGATCCAATAAATATTTGATTAATCCCTATGATTAATCTTCACATCATGAAATATAATCATAGACAGGAAGGATGATGATAGGAACTGCTAGTTAAGGAGATTTTTTTAAGACGATAAACCAAGGCCCAGAGTCAGGAATGAAAGAATTAGCACCAATAGAGTCAAAGCCCAAAGATACTGGTCACAGTATCTAAAAATGCACAGAACAAAAGACAGAAAGAGAAATGAAAGAAGAAAGAAAGAAAGAAAGAAAGAAAGAAAGAAGAAAGGAAGGGACTCTTGAAGGCAAAGTCAAATGATAGAATATTTCCTAATTAACCAGAGCACTATACTATACAGATATTGATTATAACAAAAAATAATAAACTTGTGCATCATAAATCAAGCAGAACATGTTCCTTAAGGCATGATGAAAACAATGCCTTGAACTTGTTAAAAGTTCATTGCCAAAATAAAAAGATTTCAATAATAAACTGTTTATAATTCCTGTTCATCATATGATCTTCTAAATAAAATAGATCTTGAAACACATTTTCAGAAGCTGAGATACTGATCTTCCTGCATTAATAGGAGAAAAAAAAGGAGGAAAAAAACCATCAATCAGTCCAAAACAGTACAAGATTCAATGTCTTAGAGACCTAATGGGATTATAAATAATGAGATTTTGATATGGTTTTTTGCAGAGAAGAACAGGGCTGTAAATAAAATAAAGTCTGGAATTGAGGTATATGTCTTTCAGGGTTTCTATGCAAAATATTCATCTTTATCTTGGTCCATTTAAAAAATACCTGAGCTTCAAGGATTGGAAGAATCAACATCATCAAAATGTCCCTACTATCCAAAGCAATTTATGGATTCTATGCAATCCTTATCAAAGTACCAATGGCATATTTCACAGATATAGAACAAACACTTCAAAAATTTATATGGAACCAAAAATGACCCCGAATACCTGCTGCAATTTTGAGAAAGAAGAGCAAAGTAGGAGGGATCACAATACCTGATATCAAACTGTATTACAAGGCCACAGTAATCTAAACAGCCTGGTACTGGCATAAAAACAGACAGGTAGACCAATGGAACAGAATACAGAGCCTGGGAATAAACCCAAGTCTCTATGGTCAATTAATTTTCAACAAAGGGAACAGCAGCATAAAATGGAGTAAAAATAGCCTTTTCGACAAATGGTGTTGGGAAATCTGACAGCTACATGCAAAAAAATGAAACTTGACCACCAACTTACACCAGTCACAAAAATAAATCCAAGGTGGATAAAAGACTTAAATATAAGTCGTGACACTATAAAAGTCCTAGAGAAAAAGATCAATAGGAAAATCTCAGACATTCCACACAGCAGCAACTTCACTGATATGTCCCACAGAGCAAAGGACATAAAGGAAAGAATGAACACATGGGACCTCATCAAAATAAAAAGCTTCTGCATAGCTAAAGAAAACAGTATTAAAATAAAAAGAGAACCAACTGTATAGGAAAACATACTTGCCAATGATACCTCAGACAAGGGTTTGATCTCCAAAATATATAAAGAACTCATATGACTCCACTCCAGGAAGACAAAAAAAAAAAACAATTAAAAAATGGGGCCCTGGCTGGTGTAGCTCAGTGGATTGAGTGCGGGCTGGGAACCAAAGGGTCCCAGTTCAATTCCCAGTCAGGGCACATGCCTCGGTTGCAAGCCAGGTCCCCAGTGAGGGCCATGTGAGAGGCAACCATACATTGCTGTTTCTCTTCCTCTCTTTCTCCCTCCCTTCCCCTCTATCTAAAAATAAATATAAAATCTTAAAATAAATAAATAAAATTCTGCAGCATAATAAAAATAATTTTTTTTTAAAAATTGGCAAAAGACTTAAACAGACACTTCTCCAAGGAGGACCTACAGAGGGCCCAGAGACATATGAAAAGATGCTCAGCAACACTAGCCATCAGAGAGATGCAAATTAAAACCACAATGAAATACCACCTCATACCAGTCAGAATGGCCATCATAAACAAAACAACAGATGAGTGTTGGAGAGGCTGTGGAGAAAAGGGAACCCTAGTGCATTGTTGGTGGGAATGCAGACTGGTGAAGCCACTGTGGAAAACAGTATGGAATTTCCTCAAAAAACTAAAAATGGAACTGCCTTTTGACCTAGCAATTCCACTGCTGGAATTGTACCCTAAGAGCCCTGAAACACCAATCTAAAAGAATCTATGCACCCCAATGTTCCTAGCAGCACAATTTACAATAGCCAAGTGCTGGAAACAACCTTAGTGCCCATCTACAAATGAGTGGATCAAGAAACTATGGTACATTTACACAATAGAATTCTATGCAGCAGAGAGAAAGAAGGAGCTTATACCCTTTGTGATAGCCTGGATAAAACTGGAGAGCATTATGCTAAGTGAAATAAGCCAGGCAGTGAGGGACAAATACCATAGGATCTCACCTTTAACTGAAACATAATCAACAAAAGAAAAAAACAAGAAAAACATAACCAGAGACATCGAAATTAAGAACAATCTAACAATAGCCAGAGGGGAGGGGAGAGGGGGCTATGGGAAGAAGTGTTTTCAGGAACCACTATAGAGGAAACATGGACAGAACCAAGGAGGAGGGTGGAAGAAGGGGAGGGAGGTGGGTTTGTAGGGGGTGGGGGGGAGGGAAGAAGATGCAGACAACTGTAATTGAACAACAATAAAGTAATTTAAAAAGTGCAAATATCAAAATAAAAGAGATAAGAAAGGCCCCCCAAAAATATTTTCATGTGTTTCAATCATGGAAAACAAGATGCTGTGAATCACGGACTGTCCCAAATAAATTGTCTAGCATGATTATTAAAAAATAAAAAATAAATAAAAAATAAAAATATAACATTTTGAGTTTTGAAGGGCCCTGTAATAGGTGGTGTGAACAAGAAGGAAAAGGAGGAACAGGAGAAAGCAGAGTCTGCAAAAAGGGAGTTGGGAAGGGAAGGAAGAGGTTTAGGAGAGTGGGGCAGTATGGGAACAAAACAAATTTGTATTCATTTTCTTCTATATCCAACACTGATGTTAAAGTTGTGGTATTAAAAATGTATTTAATTATTAACTTTAATAGACTGGACTTTGATTTGCATGACTTGAGTCTTTTCTATTCTATAAATTGTTGAATAAATCTACTGTGTCACATCACCCAAATTAAAAAAAAAAATACCTGAGCTTAAAACAGAAGAGTTGGAAATAATCGCATTTTTTGAAAACTAAAGAAAGGAAATAGCTTTTAAATAGTGTGGAAATGGCAAAATTATTAAGGAATATGTATATTGTAAAATTGTTGCAGATGGAGATGGGATCCAGGTTCTTGGTGGTCACAAACAAAGAACTGAATGGACAACACAAACAAAGATAAACAAAGAGGCAAAGCAAGCAGTATTTATTAAGCCCAAGATAGAGGATGGGGTCATTTCTGATGAGAGAATGGCCCCCTTCTATCGTACAGTCACAGGCTTTACAGGGTTTTTACTTAATCTTCTGCACATGTGATTTCCTGAAATCCTCTGCCCACTTGGGGAGGAAGTGGTAATACTAATTTTTCAATGAGGCAAAGGTGCTCAAGCATGGCTCCCTGCCAGGTGTCACAAGGCAATTCTCAAAAATCACAGTGCTGCCTAATGACAGCTGAAGTGTCTCAGGACATCCTCATTCTTATTCTATCTCCGGCCTCAAAATGGCACTAGTTTTGATTCATGAGGATAAAGCCAGTGTACATTAGTAAAATGTGAAAAGGAAAACATTTGGAAATAAAATAAATGTTGTTTTTCTAGTAATGCCCTTAAAATAAAATTTAAAAAAAAAAAAAACCTGGCTAACCAGGTGCTGGACTGAATGCTTGAGTTAGTTTTATTTGGTAACTGAGACTCATTTTTACATGTGTTTTACCACCCATGTGTAAAATGCTAGGGAGGACACCAAAGACATAGAAGAGGACTTCATGAATCTAGCTTTCTTAGAGGATCAATTAATTGAGCATCCTACCAATTTAGAGGACTAAATACATCTAAAATAGAGGCTACCCCACCATTACAAAATAACCTATTTCATAAGGAGTCATTATTGGGGGCATTTGTTATTAGCCCACACTTTCAATGACACTTTCAGGAACTGAGGGAGTAGACAGTCAAAGTGTCATCAGTCACCCTGACTCAGGGTCTTCTCCAACTACTGCTGATAGGCCTTTCATAAAAACCCTGCCACCTTCTAGTTTACTGTTTATCCTCTCCATTATAATGGAAAACAAAACCATTTCCCATTTTCATTCTTTTAATCCAATCATGTTTCCATTTTACTTTATTTTTGCTTCAATTATTTCAAAGTAATAATTATAATAATTACAAAACTTCCTAAATGCCAGCCTCTGTGTTAACCCACTCTGGTAGACTCCTGATTCTTGCCTACTGTCATCCATTTCCCTTTCTTTTGGAATTAGCATTCAGATTTTACTTTGAGAAACTCTTTCAACTCCCTATATATACCTGCACATGCACAAAGACACTTATAGTCCACTTGGTTTTGGTGAGGGGGCATGTGACCCAGGCTAAACTTCTCAAAATATTCCACCTCCCTGGCTATGGTCATTGGTCAGCAATGACCCAAACTGATCCAGTGAGAATTGGTCCCAGTTTTGCTAGAACTTCTGTGTGGCATAAGGCCTCTTTCTGCTGTGGTGACAAGCATAATAATGTAAAACTGGAGTTGCCTCTTGGAAATGCAATTAGGCAGAAGATAGGAAAATCCAGAGTCGGGAAAAAAGACTGATTCTTGACAAAATTAAGTTCCCTGGATTCAGTTATACCTGAAATCCACCCCTAGACTTTTCAGTTACATGTTACAGTCTTTTTACCTTATGAGATTTGAGATTCTGTTTCTGACCCTTGCAACTAGAAATATCTGCTTAATAGAAATATTCTATTTTATTTAAATTCTATAACAATTCTCTGGGGAAGATATTGTAGTCCTCTACATCTTATGCATGAGAAATCCGAGGCTCACAGAGATTGAGAACGTTGACCCACGACCCAGCCATTCAGTGATACAGCCAGGACTCAGATCTATGTCCCTCTAACATCAATGTCCATTCTCTTAATTCCTTCAGTCATTGCCTCCATTTCTCATTTCTCTCTTTGTCTCCACCATTTGACATAGACTCTGACATATACTGGGTGTTCTGTCAATATTCTATAAATTCATTTGCATTAGAGGACAGAGGAACAGACTTTCCTGCCTAATGGACAAAAGCATATAATAAAAATGCATGGAAGAAAATAAGACTTCCAGCCAAGATGGAGGTGTAGGTAGATACACTTTGCCTCCTCACACAACCAAAAGAAGAACAACAAATTAAAAACAAAAAATAACCAGAACTGCCAGGAAATAGGACTCTATGGAAGTCTGACAACCAAGGAGTTTAAAGAAGAAACATCATCCACACCAGTAGGAGGAGCAGAGATGGACAACTGAGGTGGAGAGGATGTGCAGCAAGGTCACAGCTGGAAGACTGGTCAAGGTGGTGGCTGGCAGACTGGGTAGTCCCACATTTGCATGCTGATAAAGTGGGAGGAACAACTGGGGAGTGAAACAGACCATGCAACTCAGGATTTCAGTGAGGGGAAATAAAGCCTCAAAACCTCTCACTGTAAAAACCTGTGGGGGTTGCAGTGGCAGGAGAACCTTAGAGCCTCACAGGAAAGTTCATTGGAGAGACCCACAGGGTCCTAGAAAGTACACAAACCCACCCACCTGGGAATCAGCACCAGAAGTGCCCAATTTGCTTGTGTGTATTGAGGGAAGTGAATGAAAGCCCTCCAAAGGCTGAGCAAGTGGCATTGTTCCCTCTCTGACCCCTCTTCCACACACAGCGGTGATAATGCAGCAACATGCGTTGTTTTGCCCTGGTGAATACCTAAGGTTCCACCACTTACAATGTAACAGGTGACAAAGACAAAAAAATATGGCCCAAATTAAAGAACGGATCGAAGCTCCAAAATGAGAACTAAGCAATGAAGAGATAGCCAACCTATCAGATGCACAGTTCAAAACACTGGTAATCAGGACGCTCACAGAAATTATTGAGTATGGTCACAAAATAGAAGAAGATGTAAAGCCTATGCAAAATGAAATAAAGCAACATATACAGGGAACCAACAGTGAAGGGAAGGAAACTGGGACTCAAATCAATGATTTGGAGCAGAAGGAAGAAATAAACATTCAACCAGAACAGAATGAAGAAACAAGAATTCAAAGAAATGAGGAGAGACTTAGGAACCTGTGGAACACCTTTAAACGTTCCAATATCCGAATCATAGGGCTGCTAGGAGAAGAGGAAGAGCAAGAAATTGAAAATTTATTTAAAAAAATAATGAAAGAGAACTTCCCCAATCTGGCAAAGGAAATAGACTTCTAGGAAGTCCAGGAAGCCCAGAGAGTCCCAGAGAAGTTGGACTCAAGGAAGCACACACCAAGGCACATTATAATTACATTACCCAAGATTAAAGATCAGGAGAGAATCTTAAAAGCAGGAAGAAAAAAGGAGACAGTTACCTACAAAGGAGTTCCCATAAGACCATCACCTGATTTCTCAAAAGAAACCTAATTAACAAGAAAGGGCTGGGCAGAAGTATTCCAAGTCATGAAAGGCAAGGACCTACATCCAAGATTACTCTATCCAGCAAAGCTATCATTTAGAATGGAAGGGCTAGTAAAGTGCTTCCCAGATAAGGTCAAGTTCAAGGAGTTCATCATCACCAAGCCTTTATTATATGAAATGTTAAAGGGACTTACCTAAGAAAAAGAAGATAATCAAAACTATGAACAGTAAAATGACAACAAATAGCAACAATAGTTAGTTATCAGCAGCTGAACCTAAAACAAAAACAAAAACAAAGACAAACTAAGCAAACAACTAGAACAGGAACAGAATCACAGAAATGGAGATCACTTGGAAATTTATCACTGGGGAGGGGTTGAGGGACAATGGGGGAAAAGGCACAAGGAATAAGAAGGATACATGTCAGGTACAAAATAGACAGGGGAGTTAAGAATGATATAGGAAATGTAGAAGCCAAAGAACTTATATGTACGACCCATGGACACGAACTAAGGTGCGGGAGGGGAATGCTGGTTGAAGGGGGTGTGCAGGTCAGAGGGCAATAAAGGGGAGGGAAAAATGGGACAACTGTAATAGCATAATCAATAAGATATATTTAAAAAAATACAAAATAATTTAAAAAAAGAAATTGGGGGTGTGTGGGATAGTATGGGATGGAAGAGAGGAATGAGACAAATTAGACCAGAATAAAGAATTTTGGAGAATTCTTGGATATTGGTTAATTCCTTAAAGCAGCTGATTCTCAATAATGAGTTAAACATTTACCTGAACTACCTTATTTATGAGATTCATTTGCTTTATAACCCCATACTTCTTAGATAGTGCAAAGGTAAACTGCGGAATGATCAAATTTGCCCAAATTCTTAATAACCAAAGGCAAATCAACATATTCTTCTCCATATTTAAGGCAAGCTTTTCCACTTTGCTACTCTATCATGACATAGCCTTTTTTTAAATATATTTTATTATGCTACTACAATTGTCCCATTTCCCCCTTTCTTCCCCTCCACCCCACCCCCCCATTCCCCGACCTTTAGTTTTTGTCCATAGGTCATACACGTAAGTTCTTTGTCTTCCACATTTCCTACACTATTCTTAACCTCCCCGTCTGTTTTCTACCTACCGTTTATGCTACTTATTCTCTGCACCTTTTCCCCCTCTCTCCCCCTACCACTCCCCTGTTGATATCCCTCCATGCCTTATATAAATCCCTTTAACATTTCATATAATAAAGGCTGGGTGATGATGAACTCCTTGAACTTGACCTTATCTGAGAAGCACTTTATCTGTCCTTCCATTCTAAATGATAGCTTTGCTGGATAGAGTATTCTTAGATGTAGGTCCTTGCCTTTCATGACTTTGAATACTTCTCTCCAGCCCCTTCTTACCTGCAAGGTTTCTTTTGAGAAATCAGCTGACAGTCTTATGGGAATTCCTTTGTAGGTAACTGTCTCCTTTTCTCTTGCTGCTTGCAAGATTCTCTCCTTATTTTTAATCTTGGGTAATGTAATTATGATGTGTCTTGGTGTGTTCCTCTTTGAGTCCAACTTCTTTGGGACTCTCTGAGCTTCCTGGACTTCCTGAAAATCTATTTCCTTCACCAGCTTGGGGAAGTTCTCCTTCATTATTTGTTCCAGTAAGTTTTCAACCCCTTGGTCTTCCTCTTCTCCTTCTGCTACTCCTTAGTTTTTTGAATTCTTGTTTCTTCATTATTTTCTGGTTGGATGTTTTTTTCTTTCTGCTGGTCCACTCCATTGATTTCAGTCCCAGTTTCTTTCTCATCCCTATTGGTTCCCTCCAGATTTCCGCTCATTTCCTTTATATTATCCTTTATTTGTTCAAGCAATTGCAACAATTTTTCTTCGAATTCTGTGAGCATCCTGATTACCAGTTTTTTGAACTGTGCATCTGATAGGTTAGCTATCTCTTCGTCACTTAGTTGTATTTTTTCTGGAGCTTTGACGTGTTCTTTCATTTGGATCATTTTTTTTTCTCGGTGCGCCTGTCACTTTAAGGGGTGGAGCAACCCACATCACTGTGTTGTGACACTGTCTGTGGTGGCAGGGCAATCCAAGTCGTTGTGTTGTCATGCTGTCTGTGGGGGCAGAGCCTGAGAAAACAATGGCACTTGCTCTGTTCTCCACCCTTCCCCAGCTACCCACCAGCACTTTGGGCCCTTCTTTGCTGGCTCTGGGGTGGGTGGGCAGCCTGCACAGTTCCATGTCCCTGTGGGTCTCCCCAGCCAACTCTCCTGTGAGGCCGGGAGTTCCTCCCACTGCCACCTCAACCCCCACAGGTATATTCAATTGGTGGTTTCAGGCTTTATTTCCCTGCATTGGTGGGCCACACGGTCTGTTCCACTCCCCAGCTTTTTCTTCAGGTTTATCTGCGCAGGATTGAGGGACCACCCAGTCCACCAGTCTCAGCCCTAGTTTCGCCGAGTGATCCTGCTGTGTTTTGGCCAGTTGCGCCCACCACAGGCCTCTCCGGGCAGCTAGAGCGTTGCTGGTACCACTCCACAAACAGTGTCTAGCCGAGTGCTCTCCTCCCAGCTCTGCCCCGCTTACCGGTCTGGATGAAAGTGTCTTCTTTAACTCCTTGGTTGTCGGACTTCCACTTGGTTCAGTTTTCTGTCAGATCTGGCTGTTTTTGTTTTTTAAAATTGTTGTTTTTCTTCTTTTGGTTGTGCAAGGAGGCACAGTGTGTCCACCTACACCTCCATCTTGGCCGGAAGTCAACATAGCCTTTTTTTTTTTTTTAACTCACACTAGTTAACGATCCTAGTTAAGGATCCTGCAGAAGCCTACATTCTGTGATGCTTATCTAAGGACAGACCTCTCACAGAGTTCAAAGAGAACTCTGCCCTCATATATGCTCTGTAGAATTGTGTAGTAAGAAAAGAAACAGCCTCTTAAATGGCATGGAATTATGTCTGTCCTAATTAAATAACTAGAGTAACCTCTGGCTTAATCGTATCACAAAGCGCACCCCAAGCATCATTAGCCCCAATGTACACATGGACATATGAGGACCAGCACCACAGCGCAAGGCAAAAACATGCAGTATGAAAATGGCTGCTAAATTATGCCCATGTCATGGATCTCTTCCAAGAATGACTGACAAGCCTCACCTGTCTGGATCACTCATCCCTGGAAGGTTTGAGTCCATTAGGCAGATGATGGGTGAATGAGGCTAAAGAAAACTGAAGATATTAAGACTCCTAACGTCCATGAAAATGAATGATTGCACAGAGATTCTGCCTCATGTGATAGCCTGGGAGACAAAAAACTCATTGAGAAACTCATAAATTGTCCTCATTATTTAGCATATCTAAAATATGTAAAATCATACTAATACATTCAACTCACTGAAGGCTTGCTGTAGCCCTGCCACTTTGCTAAGCATCTTGCACTCTTTATCTCATCCTCGTCACCACCCATGGGGTTGTCACTGTCCTTAATCATGCCAATTCCAGAGCTAGGAAAAGCAAGGCACAGTGAAATAAGTAATGTTCCCAAGTTACACAACTCATACATGATGATATTGGGGTTCGATCTTATGGTTGTTTGGTTGTCTTAGGAATGAAATAGTACTTATCTGAAGGAGAACTGTACCACCCACCATGGGAAATATAGCCCAACGTTTCACGTTTGAAAACTCAGTGGAATGTGGGACGGCAAGCAGGCCCCACGTGTGTGAAAATGGGATTTCCTGTGGGGAAATCAGGATGGCATATTTCCTAGAGTTAAGTCTTGCTCCTGCTAAAAATCTCTCTCACCCTGGATCAAAAGAACATATGCTAATTCATATCTGGCTTCTGAAGACCTGGTGCTAATCCTTTCGCATTCAGCCCAAACCTGTTGTCTTTCCATTTGCATACCTCTCCTTTGAAGTGCCTTCCTGGCTGTCTATCACATAATGCGAACCTGTGTTTAGTAAATGAAGACCACTCTGAGGTAATGTACCCAGGAAAAACAATAAAAGCCTGTCAAGGCAGGGGTTGGGGTGCTTTCTCCTCTTGTGAGAGTGGCCAAGGCATTCTGGCCCGCTCCAGCGGGGCCTGCTCGCAGGCCCCCGCTCCCTCCACTCTCCCTTGCTCACTCCGACCTGCTCTCGGGCCCTCTCATCCTCTTGCCCTCTCGCCCTCTCTGGTCCGCTCGTGGGCCCCCTTGCTCTCTCTCTAGCCTGCTTCTGGACCCTCGCTCTCCCGCCCACTCTCAGGCATTTCTCTTGGCCTCTTTCTGAGGTCACATAGTCCTGGCTCTTCTAGTCCTATGTACTCCGTGTGAATTTATTCACACGCCTGCCTTAGCATGAGAATTCTGAAGGACGGGATTCACGACACTTAGCTACCATGTCATACCACCGCTACAAGAGACTATGTAGAACATTAAAGATGTCCTCTGGAATGCAATTTGGTTCAACTTCATTTCTTATAATTTTTTTATTGTGGTAAAATAATAAAATTTACTGTTATAAGTATATTCACAATATTGTGCAACCATCACTACTATCCATCTACAGAACATTTTTTTCCTTTCCAAACTGAAATTTTGTACCCATTTAGCAATTAAGTCCCCATTCTTCCACCTCCTAGGCCCTGATAGCCACTATTTACCTTTACATCTCTATGAATTTGATTATCCTATGTACCTCCCAGAACTGAAAACATACAATAATTATCCTTTTGTATATGGATTATTTATCTAGCATAACATCTCAACTTTCATTTTACAGCATGTATCAGAATTTTATTCCTTTTTTAAGGCTGAATAATGTTTGACTATACATATATACTACATATGTTTATCCATTCATCTGTTGATGGACTTTTAGGTTGTTTCTACCATTTGGCTATTGTTAATAATGCTGTTATGAACATCCACGTGTAAGTTTTTGTCTAAATTCCTGTTTTCAATTCTTTTGAGTATATACCCAGAAGTGAAATTGCTGGATCATATAGGAGTTCTATGTTTAAGAACCACCATACTGTTTTCCATTTTACATTCCCACCAGCAAGTCACAATAGTTCCAATTTCTCTACATCCCCAACAACACTTATTTTCGGGGGGGTCTTTTTATTAAGTAGCCATCCTAATTAGTTGAAGTGGTATCTCACTGTGGTTTTGATTTGCATTCCCCTAATGATTAGTGATGTTGAGCATCTTTTCATGTGTTTATTTGCCACCTATATATCGTCTTTGGAGAAATATGTATTCAAGTTCATTGTTCATTTTTTTAATTAGGTTTCTATTTTGTTCTCATTGAGTTATAGGAGCTCTTTATATATTCTCGAGATCCATCCCTTATCAGATATATGATTTGCAAATACTTTCTCCTATTCTGTGGATTGTCTTTTTACTCTGTTGGTAGTATCTTTTGATACTCTAAAGTTTTTAAGTTCAACTGCACTTTAATAAAAATGAATGTGTATCATCTGGGTACACAGCACTGTGGTCAGGAAGAAAGGCTAAGACGGGTGACAGAGATCCTCTCTATCAGAGAGTGAAGTCCACAAGAGTCATGATTAAAGCCATGTGGGGACATTTTTAAAAAGGGCTGAATTCAAGGGACAGAGAGGTGATGGCTCATGTCAACAACAGAGACAGGGAAACCCTCCTAAGAGTTAGCTCAGGTGGAAATTATTGCCCAAGAAGATAGGTCTGAAAAGGTAAAGACCCTTGATGATGACCTTTATGTTGTCTAAGAGAGGAAAAACAGGACTGAGCCAGGGAGATTGAGAAGGAGAAATTAGAAAAAGAGGAGGAGAATCTGTTGATTGCTGTAAGATATCAACATGTACACTAGTCAAAAAGTCTTGACATAGTGTCAAAAGACCAGCATTCAAGTCCTAGCTCTGCCAGATATCAAGGATGTGGAACAAGTCACTTAATGTTTCTGAATGTCAGTCTCATCTCTAAAGTGTGGGCAAAGGACTTACCCTTTCTATATTCATGTTTGCTGTAAGGATTTGGTGAGATAATGTAGTTGTCATAAACTGGTATGCACCATCCTTATAAAAATATGAAAGTCAATAAAGAGACATCCTGCTGGAGGGCATGCTCAGATATTTAAAATTTAGCACAGTATGTAAGAACTTAGAGATGTGGCAATCTGGAGGTCCTATGTGTCCAAAGAAGCCTTTGGTGGCAGGGGAGGAATGGGGGTCAGATTGCCACTGGTTGAAGAGTGACTGGGAGAGGAAGGAGGCAAAAATGGAGAGTGCTTTCAAGCTATTTGTCAGTGGTGATTTGAAAGGGAAAGAGGGTCATGGGAAGTTGTGTGGTTCTAATGCGGACATCAAATTTATGGGACCCAGTCTTCATGAGTCCACAGGAGTGTGTGGCCACAAGACCTGGGACTGGCTGACTAATCAGAATATTCTACCCATTTATCCACAGTGGTTGACCCATGATTATTGTATAAGCCAAATCGATCTAGTCAAACAGGATTACATTTGTAGGTACTGGGGGACAAAGAGGCATTCTTTCCTCTGAGGTAATTAAATTGAGGTGGTAAGGCTGGAGTTCTTGTTGATCTCACTCCCCATCCCATCTCCACTCACCTGGTCATGTGGAGAAAGTCCATCTCTGCTGGAAAAGAATGAGACCAACACCAAAAGAGGAACAGAACCACGTGAGAGATAAACATGCACAGATACAAACACCTAATAATGCCTTCTGTCTCTAGACATGAGTCATCAAACAAACATCCGAAGGTCAAATCCAGCCCTCCTTGTTTTATTTAACATGACCTGACAAATAAGTATGATATTTACATTTCTGTGTGGTTGGAAAAAATCAGAGAAGAATATTTCCTGATACATGAAAATGATAGTGTCCATAAATAGGTGTTACTGGAAAACAGCCATGCTCATTCATTCACATCTTATCTGTGGCTGCGTTTGCATTTCAGCAACATTGTTGAGTCATTGTGACAGAGACCATAAGG
>PVJI01021082.1:0-27712 GCA_004026765.1 Micronycteris hirsuta | reverse complement strand
GGGGGGGACGAGGTGACAACCGGGGACTAGATTATGGGTGGTGAACACACAACACAATGAACAGATGATGTCTTATAGAATTGTACACTTGAAACCAATGTGACCCCAATAAATTCATAAAATATTTTTTAAAAAGGTATCAATTCTCCTGAAAATGATCTATAGAATCAACAAAATTTCAATTAAAATCCCAGCAGGCTTTCTTGTAGACAAAATGACCCTAAAATTCACACAGCGACCCAAACGACTTAGAAGAACCAAAATGACTTTCAAAAAAAAAAAAGAATCAAATTAGAGGTTTAGCATACCTTAGTTCAAGACATTATAAACCTGTGGAAATTAGCACAATATGGTACTAACGCAAATATAAACAAACTAAAAAAATCAATGGAACAGAATAGAAAGTCCAGAAAAGACCCATATATATATATATATGTATATTTGGACAACTGATTTTTACGAAAGTGCAATAGCAATCTAGTGGAGAAAAAAGTGGTCTTTTCAACAGATGGTGCTGGAACAGTTGGCTATTCACAGGCAAAAAATAAATAAATTGAACTTTGATACATACATCACTCGATACCATACATAAAAATTTACTCAAAATGGATCACAGGCTTAGCAGTAAACCTAAAACAATAAAACTTCCAGAAGAAAACATAGGAGAAAACCTGACTTTGGATTAGGCATAAAAGAACAAAACGATAAAATTAGATTGCATCCAAATTAAAAGCATTTGCTCTGTGGAAGACACTGTTAAAGAATGAAAAGATAAACCACACTAAGAGAAACTATTTACAACTATCTATATGATAAGGGACTTGTTATTTAGGACATATAAAGAAGTCTCAAACAGAAGAAAACAAGTTCTTTTTTTTTTTTTAAGATTTTATTTATTTATTTTCAGAGAAGTGAGGGAGAAAGAGCAATGTATGGTTGCCTCTCACATGGCCCTCACTGGGGACCTGGCCTGCAACCCAGGCATGTGCCCTGACTGGGAATCGAACCAGGACCCTTTGGTTCCCAGCCCGTGCTCAATCCACTGAGCTACACCAGCCAGGGCAAAAACAAGTTCTTTGATGGGCAAAATATTTTAACAGACATCGTCTCTAAGAAGATATATGATGGCAAGTGTGCACGTGATGAAAACACATTCATCGTCAGTCATCAGCAAGAGACTCATGAAAACCACGAGGAGATACTACCGCACACTGATTAGAATGTTGAAAATTAAAAGCACTCACCACATCAAGTGCTGACGAGGACTGAAGAACGAGGGCTCTCTTACACTGTGGGTAGAAATGCAACATTTACTTTAGAATTTAGAATGTAAAAATACTTTAGAAAGTAATTTAGCTGTTTCTTAAAATGTTAAACATACATCTCCCGTATGACCCACACATTCTACGCCCGGGTATTTATCCAGGAGCAAAGAAAGCATCCAACCATGCAAAGAATTATTCATGGATGTTTACGGTGGCTTTATTTGTAAAAGCCAAGAAACTGGAAACAACCTAAATGCCCATTAACTCGTGAATGGATAAACAAGCTGTGGTATATCCACACAATGGAATACCACTCAGCAATAACAAGGAAGTAAACTGATGAACTATTGATAAGACATGAAACGAATCTCAAAATAATTAGGCAGAATGAAAGAAGTCAAACCAAAAAGAGTACCGAGTGCATGATCTCACTTATATAAAACTCTAGAAAACTCGAACTATCTATAGTGACAGAAAGATCAGTGGTCGCTTGTGCAGTGGGTCGGAGGGCAGGGGTCAAGGGGACATGGAAGAAACAGTGTTACAAGGGGATGTGCAGAACTTTGGGAGGAGGTACAGGTACATAATCTCGCTTGTGGTGTTAGTTTCATGGGTATATAAATACATATAACAAAACTTAAAACTTGTATGCATTAAATACGTACAGTTTATTACAAGCTGCTAAGAAAATTTATGAGCAACTTATCTCAGATCTCATACTAGTAAGTGGTGGAGTTGGGATTTGAACCCAGGCTTCTGGGTCCAGAGCCAGAGTTCTTAACAGTCTAATCCACTTGACAGCGCGTGAGAAAGCGTGGCTCTTATTACTGTTACTGTTGTTATATCCCAATACTCAGCCTCTGTTTCACAGACACTGATACTGGACCCAGCGAAGCCAAAGGACTGCCTACATTACCCTCCGAGTGAGCAGCGCAGCTGAGACCACCCCTGCATGTCGTGACTCCCAAGCCAGAGCCCAAGCCCCTGCCAATCTGCCATGAGGCCCCCGGCCTGTGTCCACAGAGGACCCCCTAAATCTTGGCACCACCACCTATGGGCTGCATGACTGCAACATCTTAGTTCTGTCATTGGTATATTGGGGAGGTAACTTAAAAAGTGGATCATAAATTATGAGGTCACTTTAGCATTATTTACTCTTCACATAGAAGGTCACCAAGAAGAGTGACGGACATCAAAGGGAAAGGTCGAGAACTACCAAAGACCAGTGTCACCCCTCCCGTACTTCGCCCAGCCTGGACCCTGAGACCTGTGTTTCAGTCACGAGCCACCGCAGATGCTTGTCAACCCATCCACACCCACTCCTGGACTCCCACCAAGAAGGGCGCACACATAGCACGCTCCAGGGAGCCCGGGCTTTGGGTCCACCACCCAGGAATTCCGACCTTCGGGAATTCGTCTCCCCAGGACTTCTGGTAGCTAACGCTCGCCTAATGGGATCCAGGCTTTAAGTCTTTGACCACGTGGTATAGGAGAAAGTGTGTCTAGCATCTCAGGCAGTCTTTCCCCTCACTTGAATTCCTTCCACTTCCTTCATTCCAGCAGTTCTACCAACGGAGAGAGCGGAGGCGGCCTTCCATATGCAACCCGCTCGCTCGCTCTCTCTTCTCGAGCACGTACACAGAGAGAGAACGATTCAGTAACATTCTCTTTCAGTTTGCGGTTCCCCCTAAGAAGATCCTAAGACAGGAATTCAAGTGTAGCTGATCTCCGAGGAAATCCCGAGAATCAGAGGAGTGGAGAAGTGAGCCGGGAAAGGGAAGCCAGCCAGTAAGGTTTGTTTTCGAGCAAGCTGCCGCTACTTGCGGACTACTGGCGCTCAATTCTGCTGGCCCTCGGGATTCTGCCTCCCGTGCAGCGAGGGGTTGAGGTGTGCACACACCAACCCCCGTCAGCCACCGGCGGACCCACTGCTGCCCCTGACAAGCTCAGTCTAGTGAATGAGAGAACGATTCAGACAGTGTAAACTCCCTGATGGCTTCTCTAGGTCTTATTCAACTTTGAATCCCACCTGCAGACAGGGCAGTTCCCCAGCCCGGAAAACTTAGGATAGAGGCAATGCAGGAGGCTGAAGCAGGACCTCCCAAGACAGACTCCAGACGAAGAAACGCAGGTGTCAGCATCTGGAAGCTAGCCATCTGCACTGAAGTGGAGAGAGTGAGGGTGGACACCCACAGCTGCTTTCCCAGGGCATCCCAGCACCATGTAGCGAGCGCTGACTAATACATTTAGTGTGGCACGCTCACCAAGGACTCATGGGCTCACCCGGATTCCCGGTCATGTACCCAAAAGGCTGTGAACAGAAGTGACCTGCATCATTTCCAGGCACAAGCGTTTATGAGTCAGCACGCAACTTCCCACCCTTTCTTCCCTACAGCAGCTACATGGCCCAGACTGGCTAGTTACAGGATGCAGCTGAACCAGACCCTGGAGCTGCCACTGGGAAAGGAGCTTGGCTGGAAAGCTGCCGACTTTAGGGAAAAGATGGATAAACCTATCGGTGCTCAGCAACTGATATTTCCAGATTTATTTGTTACTGTAGCGTAACCTGTCCCATAGAGTTAGGGCCTTCTGTCCTGATTTCACTCTCAGGTGTTCATTCAACAAATAATTACAAATAACTCAACATATTATTACTATGTCCCAGATCATATTTGGGGGGCCAGGGATACAGCAGTGAAAAAAGAACCAAAAATAGATATCTATGACCCCCTTGATGGGTCATAACCAACACTAATGGGCAATTGCTCTTGACATAAAGAAAAAAACGTCCGTTTCTCCTCACAAGTGGGACAAAAGCGTCCTAGAGGGGAAAACAGTTCTGGTCTTTCAATAGGAGGAAGCTGGTCTGTTGGCATGTGTAAGGCAAGGTGTTAAAGAAAGGGAAGGAAAATAACCAAGGCAACATTGCACTACATTTCAACACGTGTTGAGTGCTCGTCCCGGGCCAGGCTCCATGCTAGTAGTTCACAGAGACGAGGTGAATGAGAATAGTGCTCGGCTTCACAAGCCGAGTCCTGTGAGCACAGCGAAATGTAAACCAAGGGTAAAGTCCCCGAGAGCCGCTCTGTGCCCTATCGAACTCTGTAACACAATGGAGAGGCCCGCTAAGTGTGTACAGAATCTACTAGTCATTGCACAATACGGTTCCCCTTGATCTGAAATGGAAAACCACATTAAAAAGGGAGCAAATCAGCCCTTATCCCTACACACCCTCACCCTCATCAACTCAGCCGCCGAATATGTCTTGAATCTAGTCAAACGTATCAGGTTTTGCAGGCCGAAGGAGGTCAGCAGGCCTCCGACTCCCCACGTCACCTGCCACAAGCAGTTACTGCGAGATCGGACTCCGGGGCGGGAGCATCAAAGACCCAACAGCTGTCCAGAACTTGACTTGAACTTGCAAGCTGGCTAGGATAACCTCGAAGGTGGAATGTTAGCCCAAGGGACTAACGTGATGCATTCAGCCTTGAACCTTCCATCTGAAGCATGACCAGTCCAGTCCACACAGATCACTGCAGGTCCCTACAGTCCATTTCAAGGAGCCTATCGAGAGAACCGTCAGGGTCTCCAGCATGGCGCCATCTTAAACAGAAAGGAAAGGGGTCACAGGCATCCAGGAAAAAAGCCAAATCGGTGCCTTTGTTCAATCCCGGGCTTTCTTGGTGCCACATGGTCACCACCGCTACTGTTCTCGGCCACTCAGACGCCTCTGTCCTGCTGGGACTCTTGGTGTCTGTGATTAGTGGGCAGATCCTGGGGAGAGTCCTGGGCAGTTTCCGCTTTTGGGAAACAGACCAACTCAAGACTTACCACACCCTTCATGAATGACCACATTCAAAATAAATTAAAGCTGTAGGGATGCATTAACATTTACCATTTAGCAACACGACTTAGAGCAGGTTCTACCTCCGCAAACAGGGCACCCTCAGCCTTTTCCAGGTAATATTAGAGGCTCCGGAAGTCTCTGGAAAGGGAGTGAGCCATCCAGGGGCCTGGGAGAGGGCAGGGCACTAACCCCACTGACTGGATCCTGGCCTGTATCCATCTGATCTTCAGTGGGTCCCCTGAACCCACCCTGCACTCCTTGACCCCCATTTCTTAGTGACTGGTCACATACCGGTGCATTAACACTATTTAAAATACAGAATATCTGAAATGATCACTACTAGTGACCAGCCCCTTTTATCCCTGGTGAGATTCCTCTTACTTAGCTAACAGCTCTATCTACCCAGCAAAGAGCTTTGCGAAGCCCAATGCAATGCACCGTGAAGTTTAGCGACCTCTGTTTGGCAGATTGCCTGCTCTGTTTCTTACCCCAACAGTTGGAAATGATATAAACGGACCCTCTGATAAGGACAGAGACCAGTTGCTTCTCACCAGCAAGCATCTATTTTTGGAACTGATGGCCAAGCCAGCAGATGCTCAGTCCGAGCCCCGACTCTCTGAAACACCGTCTGTGGGTCTCTCATCTTCCCTCAAGGGCTCGGTTCTCTTCTGGGTCCACCCATCCCCGCCCATCACTTCAACCCTAAGGGGGAAAACCGGGATTGTTTTTCTTTCCTTCGGTCCCTCCCCACCCCAAATCCTCAACCCTGTAGAAGAGCAAACCACATCTTACCTATGTGGAACGCTGAAGAAATGTTTTCCTTTTGATACGAAGGAGCCCTCCCACCAACTGAGTACACACTGGGTGGGCCACAGAGCTGGTGTGTGACTGCCGAGCCCTGCGGGCCACAGAGCCAGGGTTTCTTCAGAGCTGTGTCAAACCTCGGGCTTTGGCCTCAACTCCAGGAAGGGGGTGAAAATGCGGCGCACGTGTCCCAATGCCAGCTGCAACTGTACCCAGGGGCCGGATGGAACAGCAGCATCGTCTTCACACAGCACCGCCCTGGGAATGCCTCTCCTCCTCGCCGACAGGATCCAGGTGCAGATCAAACACCGTGTTCTGGGAGGTTCGACTCCAGTCCAGCAACGGCAGGCCGACTTCTGAACAGCATCGCCCACAGGGCATCTCGACAGGCCAGTGCTTTGCAAAATGCTGAACCAAAGGCAGAGGGCCAGGCGCGCCCAGGGGACGGCCATGTACACATGCTTCCCAAAGTCTTAGGGACGCGACGGCCTCGGCTGGAACTCGCCAACAGGAAGGTGGGACTGGAGAACATCAGGTGATCGTTTTCGATGCACCTGTGTTTCGGTATGGACCATTTGTGGCCGCCTAAGATGAAGTCGCAGAAACGCATCGCTGGGCTCATGCCGTCCCCTTGGAGGGTCTGCAGAGGGAATGTGACATGCTGCCCCTATTCTGTGTTTGATTTGCCAAATGGCAACAGAAGAGTCATTTCCTCTCTCTGTCCCTTGCCCCATCCATTAAGAAAGAGACCATTTCAATTCTTCGGTGCTGCAAGACGTACTAAGGTCCCCACATGAAAAGTCCCCCATTGTCTCCACAGAGATTTAGTCAGTTATTAATACAACCACCCCAACCAATATTTCCACCGTTCCCAGGGCTCTGAGCATGGGATTACTTTTGTCCGTGGTATCCAAGGGCAAGTTAATTTTATTAAGAACATTTTTAGAAAGCTAGAATGTCAGAAGTTGACACCATCTCTTTCCAATCCTCTATTCTTGGCAACATCGTTAAATATCGGCTGGCCCCCAAAGCGAGCTGCACCTTTTTTCAATCTAACAGCCATTCCGTGGCTCGCATTTGTTTTCCGCTGCTGCCAAGGAGACAATCTGGCTCTCGTTTCCTTTGAAGAAGAGCCCGTCGGATGAGTCAGGTCGACACTGGGAATAATTAGGTCAAAGAAATGAGCCCTTCCAGCTGCCCACGGCATCACTCACCGCCCCGGGCTGCAGATAAAGACACAATGCCTGAGCGGAAAGCAGAGTTTATCTGCTGCGAGCTACCCCTCCCCCTTGCCCAAGGGATGTTATCAAAAGTAATTATGACCGTCTCCCTCCAGAGTCTGGAAAAGTGAGAACTGATCCATAACTGTGTGGAGGTCCCGTCACCTGCCTGTCCGCCCTCCGAGAGACGGCTGCTGTCCCAGGAAGAAGCACAAGCCAGCTGGCAGGCTCAGGGCAGGCTTCTGCCCAGTGTCACATTTGCCCTTGTGGTGTGGCCCGGCCACCTTCTGCTGGGCTGTCGTGCGCACTGGCAGGAGAAAAGGGAAGTTTGCCGAGTTGGGAGTCAAGTGCCTGCTCTCGGTAGTCTTCTCCTCCGGCTGGGCCCTGCAGCTCTCGTCCCAGCGGGACACCCAGGCCGTTTCCCAGTTTGTTCAAGGGTCCCTTCACACAGCAGGGGACAGATCTGGGGCCAAATGAGAACCGCCAACCAGCGACCCAGGTTACAGAGCTCCCCTGCCCAGGTCCGCGTGGCTGGAAGAGGAGAATGGGGATAAAAGCGCTACAGAACGAGGTGTCCTTTCCTCCAAGAGACTCGTTACTCAGAGAAAATGCATCTTTAGTTTTGTTTCTCTCTGAATGAATCTCTCTCTCTCTCTCTCTTTTAACTTTACTAAATCATTTAGAAGTCAGTATTAGGTGGGAGCTCCCAAAAGTCACACAACCCAATCCTGCCCAGCTGGGATTTCCTACCGAAGAGCGGCGTGGGTCAGGGACCTCCTCCAAAGGGCCAGTGACACATCCCCCCATCTCAGCCTGACGAGAGCAGGTCCCCTCTCCAAGCAACAGGGTGTCTCAAAGACCCAGTGTCTTCAGCCCTGAAATCTAAGCCACCATCTGAAGCCTCCCATACAGGGGGATCATATTGAACTGGTGTAGTAAATGTACTTCCCCAAGGGGTCCCTTATTCTGGGTTACTCCAGCTCCACAGAAAATAAGAAATGTCCTACTTTCAAAAAAATTAAAAGTCAGAGGGATTTGGCTTACACTGAAGTCACAGGGAGAAACGAAAGTGCCACCCCTCCCCAACCCTTCCTGCAGAGACGCCCGTGATAATCACCGCCAGGTAGTAGGTGATGCCCAAGCACAGCCTTGGGCGGGAGGGAACAAAACCTCAAAAATGAACATGTTTTCAATTGTTCTAGGACAGCAGTCTGTCGAACAAAGTCTATCACGAATTATCCTTTCTTAATTTTTTTTAATTTGTTTTTAGAGAGAGAAAGAGAGAGAGAGAGAAACATTTATATGTGAAAGAAACATCCATTGGTTGCTTCAGGTTTGTGCCAGGACCAAACCTGAAACCCAGGCTTGTGCCCTGACCGGGAATCGAACCCACGACCTTTCAGTTTGAGGGACTACGCCCAACCAACTGTGCCACACCGGTCACAGCACAAGTTATCTTTCATTCAGGCACTCAGTAACTGATTACTGTGTGACTGCCAGGTGCAAGGCACTTTTCTGTCCCTGTTCCCCATCCACGGGGAAAGCCCAGCCCTGCGGTCTCTGGGCTGTACAGCCACCAGGAATGGAAGAGGCCTCTGCCCCATGGACGCGGGGGTGATTCAGCGTTGAGGGAAGTGAGGAAGGCTTGCCTCAGGGGACTCCACTCAAAGTCCTGACACTGGCTCGCCATCCAGCTCCTGAACACATCCCGCCATCTCAATTTCCTCCGACATGCAATCTCCCAGGCCCGGGCTGGGGAGCCCGACCCCCACATTGCCTGTGCATTCACCTAGGAAAAAGGGCATCCTAGCCCTCAACGAAGAGCAATTCCATTGTTTTTTGAAGTCTCTTTGCAGCCTTTCAGCAGCTTCACTCACTTGTCTTGCCCAAACCAAACCTCCTCTCCTGGGAAGTGTCTGCCGGGCTCGTTACCGAGAACTGCTGGCATCGTCCACTCGCAGACTTGTGACTCCAGCACCTCCGCTTCCATGAGCAAACCGCAGCTGTTCCAAAGTCCAACCATCCTGCACTTCTCCCAGGAGGCCAGCTCTGGGCCGCACTGCCAATTTTGGAAGGGTGGGCAGATGTGGGGAAAGAAGGAAGGCCGCTGACTGGGGCCAGGGAGTGGCCTCGGGCCCTCTGCTGTCTGCCCGTGGGGGTCCACAGCTGGATTTGTCCCAGCGTCCAGGCCAGAGGTGTGGCTGGTCCGCACAAACACCAAGTTCAGCATGTGCTTGGGGTCAAGGGCAGGAGTGGGTGCGCTCCCACGTGCACCTCAGAAGCCTGGGGCTGTGCTTGGTGAGGACCGGAAGCTGAAGTCCAGAAGGACCCATTAATTCCTAGGAGCGTGGCCCTAGCTGGCTGGCCTGGAAATGAATTCACAGCGGGGAGGCCTCCTGGCCCCGGCTGTGATAATCAGGGTGGAGACCACAAAGGGTTTTAATGGCTGGTGATACTAATGGAAAAAAACTTTAAAATACAATTTCCTCCTCTTCGCCTCCCACCCTGCGTCTTCAGACTGTGATTGAAAGGTCATTAAGATCTTGGGTGTATCAACAGTCCAGAGGAGACGGAAAATTCTCGGGTGTGAAATACTCTCCAGCAAGAAAAGCAATGGGGGAGGCCACTGAAAATCCACCGCAGCTATTTTGCCCTTTCCTTCTCTCTCTCTCTCTCTCTCTCTCTCTCAATTCCCCCAGTTAAAGGTAAAAGAGATGATGGTTTTGGAGTGCATGTTTTTACTGAAATTGAAAAGACTTTTGTCAAAACTAGTCCCTCGGAATGCACCCCCCCTTTTCAACTGAACTGGGACAAGATGTGTCCCTCCCCCACCTCAACGCTTTCCATGTGGCACCAGGTCAGGGTGCAGGTGGGTACTGCAGACAAACTCTTAGCAAGGCCCCTATTTGCAGACTGGGAAGCTCCGGTGCTTGACAGCTGATGAATCAGCTTTCTTTTGTGGGATAAGAATAGGTGACCTCTTCCCCCTGGGTCCCCGCTCCGGGCCCCAGGGAGGAGAGGAGCGCCCAGGAGCACCGTGGGAAAGAGCGCCTGGAGTCGAAAAGCCTGAGAAATGCCCTGGAGCAGCTTTGAAAATCACCCAGCGTGAGCACGCTCCGCCTGAACAGACGTCTCAGTTGCATGGGACAGGGGTGCCGCTGGGGTCCCTGGCCCCGCCACAGACACCCAGCCGAGCTTCTTTGTCGATCGATTCATGCCACTTGTCTCGTTTCTGAAGACGGTTTCTAAAGAATTATCTGGTGAGGTCAGTTTCCTAGGAGAATCCACCCGCTTTCCCCAGCAGGTATGTCCACCCTTGCAAACCATTGGATAAACTTAAAGGACAAATTAGTCTGCATTGTCGGCCCCTCCCAGGCCCGCCTCCAGCTCACCACTTAAATCATGCTATTTTCCCGATGGGTTTGAAGCCAAGCTTTCAGATTTGAGCCTTCCAACCAGGAGCTGGAGTATATAACTCACAAGAACAATCACCTAACAACTGTGTTTTCGGTTTCTCACATCTGGTATGTGCTCCCTCATGAATGGGGCGCCCACCAGCAGGAAGGCTTGGGATTAGGGTTAGCTAAATCTTGAAAAGAAAGAAATGTCAGAAAAGCGGAAAAATCAGAACTGTCCCAGGAGGCCAGTGTCGGTCAAGGGCTCGGAAACACTTGAAGTAGCTCCTTCTGCTCTGTCCCGATTCCGTCCACTCCCCTCCTCCACCTGTACACACCTGCTCCCCTAGGAGCCAACCAACTGCTGGCAACTTTAAGAAAGGAACCCACTGGGACTCAGCAGCCACCCAACTGATTTAGCATGGTGACCGCACAGCACAGGGGGAAAGGCACGGGCAAGCTGCAGTCCCTAGCTGGCCACTACCACTTAGGTCAGTGGGAAGGAGGCAAGCTACTCTCCTTCCCCTTGGGAAACCAGGAATGAGTAGGTTCATCTCAGATGACTCAGGTACGAACAACATTTTTAAGAAATGATTTTAAGGTACTGAACGCACTTGGGACAGCGCCATAAAAAATGGCCTCTAGTTCCCTCCCTCCTGCGTGTGCCTGCTGGAGCCGGTCATTAGCTGGGTCTGGCATTTTGATGTGTTCTGGTCGCCTGATTTGCGATAACGGGCAAACCACGCCAACAGCCAGCCCAGGTACCCGTAACTGTTGTAACAGGTAAGCAACAAACACCCAAACAATTGTGCATCAAATTATAAAGGCAAGTGTTTACACTGAAGGGGGAAAGGGAAAGCTGGAAAGAGGTGAGAAAGAAGTAGATTCACACCGTCAGCCGCATGTTCCCTCAGAGAACGGAGTTTCACTGAATCTTAACAGGTCGTTTTAACAGACGGTGTAACGTGACAGAAGGGCGTTTTATTGAATCACAGCTTTTCAGGGCCCGTTAGCCCTTCCATTATACCTGAATACCATGTTAAATGCTTTTTACTTTTAATTCACTCTCCAGACTACTTTTTTAAAGGCTATTTGAGGATTCCCCAAGGTAAGCAAAATGGTCACAACTCAAGAATAAGCAGTTACAAGTGATGACGGGAAGCGACTTCAGAGAACCTTCTGGGTCATATGTCCTGGGCTGTAACGAGCTCTATGCCCTATAACAACCTTTCAGAAGAGATGGGTCAGAAGGAACTTACAAACCTGAATCTAATGGTGGCTCCCTAGTGGGCGAAGGTCAACTCTAAGGAAGGTGAGGGGGTGATACTTATTGAAAATGATGCTCCAGCCCTGTAACTCCTGAACAGAATCTTTGAAGGTGGTCTTGAAATTAGTCTTTTTCACCTAAAAATTGCATTTTTAATTAATTCTCAATGTGAAGCTGTATTTGTAATGTGAAAGAAAGTAGAAAAAAAAAGAAGCATAGCATTATATACATACTCATCTTTGGAAGGAGGCAAAGGAGATTATATTAACAGAGCAAAACAGGAAAGCCAGAACTGAACAGGCTGACGTGTCGTAATGTGTCATTTACAAAGGACCCTTGTAACTCGTCCCCAAGCCAAATGCATCTGGGAGAATCCCTCCAGCAGTACGACCCCACGCTTGTGAAGTGATTCGCAGTTTAGTCACATTTAAAATGGAAGCGGAGAAACAGAATTTTCATTTGCCTTAACATATGACCAAACACTTAATGTTACATTTTTCTTAAGAATCCAGACATAAAGCTTCTGGAGAAAGAAAAGCCTACTGGGAAAGCACTTTCTGTGTTGGGGATGAATGAATGAGTCTTTCTAGAAAACAAATTCAGTTGCATTCAGCCTCCTGATAAGACCTTCTTCAGAAAGATTCTCAGGGTGTGCTAGTAGAGAACTGTTTAACTTAAAATCACTAACAGAAAATTTTCTTAAATTTCCAGGAAGAAGAATCAGCACCCTCTTCCAGTTCACTGGGAGACCTGGGAAGCGGGATAATATCATATTTACCAGCAGGGAAACTCCTCCAATTCATTCTATTTTACCTAAAGCTCCTAAGAATCTAACTTTAAGCCTTTATCACGAGTTAAAATATTTTGAAATAAAAGGAGTAAAAACATGATAGAGAGAAATCCAAATTTATACAACCCATGAAATGGGTCATCTCTCCTCAGTCATTAGACCATGGAATGTTATACTAACCAATCTTCTTTCATTTCCCGTGTTCCACGTTCCTAGGTCTTCACATCCACCCTGAACGACCCGCCACTTCCTTCCAACCAGACGGAGGAGTTCACCCACCTAAAACAATGAGAGACGAGTTAAGATACACTAAGTGCCACAGAATTCTGAGAAACTAGAGGTGATATCTACCTGGGGGTGACCAAAAAAGATTCCATAAAAATGCTATTTTAAGAGTTCTGGGGAAAAAAATAATATGGAGTTCAATAATCAGATGACCACGAAAGGACATTACAAAATTATTAGAGAAACATGAGCAAAAAAAAAAAAAAAATGAAGGTCAAAAGTAAAGATGAAAGTTAAGGAAGAACATGGCTTTCCTGCTACTTCCCCTCCAGCTGGTATCCATCCTCGTGTCTTATCTACTAGACTTCTCCAGTAACTCTCTAATGTTTGCATTGTATTCAGTTCTCTTTACTATGATTCTAATTCATACCCTCAATGCCTCTCTCCTCCCAACTTCCTGCTTAGTGTACCGGATTAAAGCATGATTGGGTCCCCAGTGCCTACCGAGTAAAACCCTAAATCTTTCCTCTAGTGTTTCCTGCCATGACCCATCATTCTAGTTTTTGGCTTTAAATTTTCCCTTAATGCAGACACACAGGGACTCAAAGGAGCCCATGAAGGTGTCAAGTCCAAGGAGTCCTGGGAACTAATTAAACAGCCATGAGTGACCTTGGAGAGCCCAGGCTCAACAGAGCGGTGGGAGTGAACCAGGATGGATGTGGCAAAACTGAGGTGCAGAGGGTGCTGAGGAGGGGACAGTAGCAAGCATAGGCAAGTCTCTGGGGACATCAGACCATACGGTAATGTGAGAGGCAGGATGGTATGCTCAGGGTGTCAGGAGTGACAAGGAAGGGCTTCTTGATGGTAGTGCTGGAAATAGATGGTAGTGGTGTTACTTTTGGTGGGGGGTTGAGGGGGTATCAGGACAGAGAAAACTGAGTCTCCAGGTCCCTTATCCAAAATCACAGCAAAGAGAGAGAGAGAAAGGTGCCCACCCACAAGCAGGAAGGACAGAGGAACAAGTCAAAGGCCTTTACCAAGCCAACACTCTGCAGAGAAATCTTGAAAACTTTTGTTACGGAACACAGCTTCAAGTAGAAAATTTATTCCAGCATATTTTGGGAAAGGAAGAGGCAACATTAATTAAACATAAATGTATTTGTGTATTTGTTGATTCCCCAGCTTGTCCCGGAGAGAATCTAAGGCAGCCGCAGAGCAGTATGTGCTGGATGAAAACCACCGCATCCTGGAATACGAGCTAAACTCCCGTGGCCACCCGTCCCACAGGACCCAAGCAAAGAGATCGTAAACAAGAGCTCAAAGAACCAAGCTCTTAAACAGACAGACGTAAAACTACGGCGGGCGATGAGGAGAAGGGGCAGGTCCTCCAGGTGTACCTGAGGACTGAACCAGTTCCCACCACATCAAAAGTAATGGGCCCAGCCCCTAATTCCAATTGCTGAAACATTTTAACAGCTGGGAATTAAAATAAGCTGTCAGCCAGCTCAAAAAGATTTTTTTAATTCAAAATAAATCAGGCTAACAACCTGCAGATGTTTGGAAAGAAAATGTTTGGGTGACTCACTTTCAAAACCCAATTCCCTCACTTTGCCATTTCAGAGTTTCTGAATGGCTGCTACCTGCCCTTCACTTCTCAACACTAGACAAACTGCTACGCTGGCATTCTCAGACTTCACACGGCTCCACTGTGGGGACGAGCAAGCATGGATTCTGTCTGGTAAGCTAAATTAAAATTGGGCAGCAGCAGCAGAAAGCTGGTCAGATTACGGAATGTGCCGTGGATTCCCGGTTCTCCAGGGAGCGTCCATCTCTAAGAGTAGACAGAGATCATCAACGCTGTTCAACAGTCCCCGTACCTGGGCCTGCGGTAACGGTCTCACCACATTCCTCAGAATAAACTGAGGTAATCTCGGTTATGGACGGGACGTAACTGAGAAGAAGAGGCTGCAGGAACAGTGGACCGTATCACAGACTCAAGACAAACAGCCAAAGAGCAAACAGCGGCTCAGAGCCCAGCCCCGGCCAACCACGGGAGATGTACACATCAGTGAGCGTCAGCTTCTCCACCCGAGAACCATCGGGCCGTTATTACGGCCCGGCTCCTTGCAGCCGGTGAAAATGAAACAGGCCACAGTAATACCTGCAGTGCTGACTCTGGCTCTGGGATCTGGGGAGCTGCTGGCCATCAACATGACATGGTGGAGGTGCTGGATTCCCAAACCTGGGGGTTTGGTACTTGCCATCCATTCGTACCCAGCAGGTGAGTTTGCTCTCCCGGAAAGCCTTCCGTTCCTCCTTGCCACCCCTGTCTTGGTTCAGGCTGCTATAACAAAGTCCCACAGACTGTGTGCCTTATAAACAACAGAAACATATTTCTCATAGTTCTGGAGGCTGGGAAGTCCAAGGTGAGGGTGCCAGCATGGCTGGGTTCTGGTGGGAGCCCTTTTCCAGGTCGCACATTTCCCATTGTAGCCTCACACGATGGAAGGGCTGAGGGAGCTCTGTGGGGTCTCTTGTACGAGGGCACTAATCCCATCCGTGGGGGCTGCACCCTCATTGCCTAATCACCTCCCAAAGGCCCTGTCTCCTAATACCATCATATTGGGAGTTAGGTTGTCAACATACGAACTTGGAGGACACAGACCTTCAATCTATAGTACTCTCTCAGCCTCAAGTTGCCTATGCTGAGAAGCTACCTGTGGCTTCTGTTTCTGCCTCTTATGTAACCCCCCAGGCCTTGCATGTCACCCCAGGGAGGGTCTCACACACAGGAAGTCCAACAATGACCTGACCACAAGTCCGTCTCCACCTCTTGTCGTTGAAAGCAGGAGCTGCATCTTGCCACCGCTGTAATCCCAGCAGTCACGAGGCAATCAGTACCAATCTGCTGAACTATTCACTCACCTTCCTTAAGGAGAACATGACTATTTTGAACACAGTAAACTCAAAATTCTCAAAAATGATCTTTGGACACAAATATTTTTTCCAAAATTTTGATGACTTTTCTTCAGTCAAAATGAACTCCCAGACGAGAAGCTGAAATAATAACAGGATGTTTTTGACCAGAGGGCATTTGACCAAAGAATGAGAAGGAAGATTTCTCAGAAACGTAATACTACATTTACCTCTACCCTTGGAGCCTGCGCATGTCTCACTGACACAGCAGAAATGAGAGAGCCTCCCCAAATCCCTTTGAGGCAGAATGCAACACCGACCAAAGGTAAAAAGGTCATCGATGTTTGGCCAGCAGAGAAGAAAAGGCAGGAATGACGTTCCCATTGATCCTACTTGCTTTTCTCATCACATCCAGCTGATTGGGAAAGTGGTAGAGTCCCTCCTCTGTCATCGTACAAAGGCTGGACTGTCCCACTGAAAGGTCACATCTCTCACAAGTGAAACCCACCGACTACCTCACCGTGTTCCTTCCAACACGGCTCTGTGGCCGAAAAGAGACATGCTGAGCTTAATTCTCTTCTACATCACAAAAAATAGAACTTTCCCTAGCCATGATTAGGTCAAATCTAAATTGTCAAAAGTCCCTTTGTACTTGACTCCCCTACTCACTGATTATGCCACCCTGGACAGGTTATGTCATTTGGTCGGTCAGCAAACATCATTTAAACTTCTGCTACGTGCCAGGCATCCTGCCAGATGCTGGAGGTATAACTGATAGATGGATAGACATGGCCTCCTCGCTCAGAGTTTAGTCTGTTCTACCCACCTATCACCCCTTATTGGTGAACTTGGGCTCCTCCTACAAAGGATCCTAATGGGGAATAAATGAGATAGCATATGTCAGGTGTCAAACACAGTACCTGGAAAATAATATGGGCTCATTAAATGGAAGATACTAGAATTATGATTTACCACATGAGATAACGCCCAAGTCCTACAAACTGTAAAATATAATGTAATGGCCCCTGTTACCTTTCCTCTTAGAGAGATTTCAGAACAAATCGTGAAAACACAGCCAGCATTACTTTTTCACCAATTAAAAATGCCACATTTTGTACACTTCTAAACTTCAAATGTGGCTGTTCTGACAGCCTGGGCACATTGCAGGTGCTGGAAAATGTTTTTAAGGAGCCCACCCCCACCCCACCCCCAAGGAGCGCTCTGTGCCGTAGCTACACCAATGGCTCGCAGTCCGCGATGCACCAGCGCACTCGCCCGCTGCCCCGACGGGACCCGGTGCAGACACCACGGCACAGTCTGTGTCCTCACCCAGGAGTCAGGCCTTCGAAGACAGGAGTCTTACTGTACCTTAGTCTCCTGCTCCTGATGGCTTCCTGCTCAATGCCTGGGGTGTGGTAAGGATTTAGTCCATACATGTTCATTATTTTTAAAGTAATTATTAAATGAGTGAACCTGAGGGCAAAAATAGAACCTATGACTTAGGCCCTCATTGTCTTCTTACATGTAAAATGAACCCTGTTGGAAGCAGAGCCCCTGATGTTTTCTATTCATCCGGAATTCAGCAAGCCTCTAATGCACGTAGGATTAACTGGGGTGTGCAGAGCCACGCGTGAAACCCTGTGTGTGACATAAAAATGACCTAAAACTGCACGCAGGGTAAACTTGTCTTGTTTTTATGGCTGAGCAGTATTCCATTGTGTAAATGTCCCATGGTCGTTTCTCCCACTCAACTAACAAGGAAAACGGGGACAGACTCAGAGAGCAGGGTGACAGCTAGTGGAGTGGGGGGAGTTAAGGGGAGAAGGGGTTGAGTGAAAAGGAAAAAGGACTCATGGACATGGACAGCAGTGTGGTGGTTGCTGGGAGCAGGGGGTATGAGAGGGCTAAAAGATAATGTAAAAAGATATAATAAAGATTAATTTTTTTTAACTGTACACAGTACAAAAATTTTCAAACTTGGAAGCTACAGAAAACTCGGGACAGGTTATTCAAACCTACTGTTTTCTGAGTTAGGAGGTACATTCTCCACTTGTCCAAGATTAAGAAACAACGGCGACTCACCGATCCTGTGCACACAGCAGGTGTCAAATACTTTCCGTACGTGTACTACTAGTCCCTTTAATTCTCCAAACCACACCAGGACACCCGTACTGTTACTACTGTTACAGAGGAGGAAATTTAGGATTAGGGAGATGAAGTGACAAGTGACTTGCCCAAGACAAAGCCACGTCACACCAACTAAATGGCTGAACCATCCAAGAGCAGTCTGTGTGCAGACTTCCAGGCAGGAACACTGCTTGCCTGGCCCCATCAACCCTGAGGAGAACGTCCTTGGCTGTGACCTTGACCGCTGGCTTCTGCGGCTCATCCAGGACAGGCAGATTCAGGGTGCACAACAGCTTGTAACTTCTCATCTCGCTTGTTATGTATTAAATGCGACGCTGGTTACCTTCATAAAAGGAAAAGGAGGTGCTCTTTCTCTCCCCCTACCCTGCCTGCCTGCCCCCCACTCTGTCCCCGGGGCACAGGAAGAAAGGAAGAAAGAACGCATGTGCGGCTACAGGCTGAGATCACAGTGCGTCTCCCAGGCCGCTCACTCACTCACTTCAGCCCAGCAGGACGTCCAAGGGTCCACCGTAAATAATGGCCTTGCTGTCCCCTCCCTCCTCACCGCCCCCCCAAGCAATCAAAGTCCACTTCTGCCACCTAGTGCGAGATGAAGAGGTTTGGGTTGATAGGAGAACCCAAGACAAACTCCGCAGTGCAAAACGTTTTCAAGCGAGTGCCATGAACTTTCTCCAGACTCTTACCAGCTACGGAACGAACGAGCATTTACAGGTCGAACGCAGTAAATGGAGGCCATGATTAGAAACCCGCTGCAGGCATTTTGACGATGTATCGCAAAAGAATGTACCATTAGCGTAAGTTCTAAAGTGTGTCGCACTTAAGATACCTTAAGGTCAAAAGCCTGTGTACAAACTGCAATCAATTTCAAATCAGCAGGAACCAATCCTATGAGTTCTTAGGTATATCTACTATGAAACTGTTTCTCTTCAGAAACCACAGTTCCAAAAAAAATTAAAAATAGAAAACAAAACATAAAAAGGCAAAAGAAAAAAAAAGAAACCACAGTTCAGGAGCAGCACATTTGCCCAGACACTGAGATACGAGAGCATCTGTTTACCTGTTTGTTTTGTGGTTCTTGCCCTGGTAAGAAGGACACTGTGGGTTAGGATGATGTTTTCAAAAACTTCCCTACAATAAATAAGTTTTACCTATATCCTTTATAAGTCGTAGGTAGTAGGCTCTCAGTGTAGGCTGGAGACCTAACATTAGTAGTGAAAAGGTCTGTGCAAGAGGTCAAAGGACACCCCCAAATACAGCATAGGGGGCCCTCTGTCATGTGGCTGAACTCAAAGGTAGAGCGAGGTGCGGAAAGCCCGCTTCTACCTCCGGAAAATCCTCAGTGAAAATGATTTCTCACAACTGGCCTGGAAAAAGACTGGACAGAAGAGAATTCCCGTTCGTAACGTCTGGAAAAACCTTGGAAAAAATTCATTCTCCGATCCTGATTCGTAAAACACCCATTTCCATCAACAATCAACCAGGAAAATGTAAGGCCAACGTCCTCTCATAAAAACAAAAAAACGAAAGAGATGGGCAAGCCCCATGCCAATGTGGATGGGCCCAAAAAACAAAAAACAAAAGCTGGGTTAGCAGCGATAGTAGAATAACTCTGACATCAGAGTTAAATCCAGAGAGTGAAGGAGATTCACCAGCCTCCAGCCGGGCATCTGCGCCCCCCACGACCACGGAGCGCGCACAAGCAGAATGCACGGGAGCCTTCATTTCCAATGTCACCTAGGGCAGGGAATAGGGACCCTCGAGGGGATCTGCTAGAACCAGAGGGGCAGTCAGATCGGGTTCAGGGGCTGGCAAACGACGGGAGACAGGGAGCCTCTTTGCCCAGCAGAGGGAGTCCAGTTACATCGCAGGAGGGTGAAACCACATCAAAGTGCAGATACTGGCAGCCTGAATCGCACTAAGGGCTGAAACGAAATACTACCGACCTCCCCGGGCCTGGAGCTAGACTCGAACAGCTCCACTCCTCCGCGGAGCCCCGGTGAATGACCAACATGCCCGGCTCTCCCTGACCCCGTCGGCACATACAGTGGAGTCTGTCTCTGTATGTGTTTCATTTTTTGGAAAGCTACAGGACATGATGGAAAGGCATAAATTAAAGAGGTATTTTTATGGGGAGGGGAGAGGCATATTTTTTTTTTCAGTTCTGCCACCTGCAAAGTCCTTTTAGAGCCACGAGCTCTCGAGGCTGAAACGCTAGCAGGGAGAGGGCCAAGAAGCAGGAGGGTGCCGGGGGAGAACAGGAATGTGGCTGTGGGCCCAGGCATCTGAACTGGTTATCTCGGACGATAATTTTTGAAAAACATCCTCCAAGGGCAGAGCTTGTCTCTTAGGCTGAGACTGTGCCGGAGAGCTCCGAAACTCCAGTCCAGCATCTTGCCTTAGAAGGGTCTAGAAATACCAAGAAAACATGTGTTCCAGAACACACACAAGTCCTACTACGCACCTGCCGGATACGCCTCCTGCCTCGTCTCTCGTCCTCACGCTTCCCACCACCTCCGTCCCTCCCATCTCCCCATCTCCGAGGGAGAAGCTTTTTCCTCGTTTCTGACACCTGTTAAAAGCCCAAGTCCATGCCCAACACCTGCGAGAAGTTTCCGGCGAATCCCACAGGTTTGCAAAGCCCCTCCCTACGGGCCCACGATTACAAGCCACCGGCCACCAACCATTGCGTCCTAATCACACACCTACAGTCCTGCGGGGAGGCCTCGGGTCCCCCACCGACCACCTACCGGCTGAAAGTTTTCCATCACCTAGTGACGTCAGCGCTATCGCCACGTGGTAGCCACTGCGCGTGGTAGCCAATGCACGTCGCAGTCATCAAAACGTCAGCGCTGACGCAACATCGCGTAGCCATGGAAACATCCCCGCAGAGGGTCTCACGCAGGTGGTCGCAGTGATGCTGGTGTAAACGTTCCCGCTGTGCTGCCAGGCCCCCCGGATGATGAAAACAGACCGCTGTGTCACTGGTTGCGGTACCTACTACGCTTTGCTTTCCACCCGGGGCTGCGTGAGTGCGCGGGCGACGTCTGCGCAAGGGTGACGTCACCGAAGGGGGCGTTGCTCAGAACAAACCCCGCCTCACCACTCGGCATTGCGTGGCCGTGTTTGTCTCCATTTCCGGGCAGTGATTTGTTTTTTAAAAATATTATGTTTCATTATATTTCGGGATTCACCCAGCACCTATTTAGCCAAACAACACAGTGGATCCTCAGTAAACAGATGGTGGTTGCCTTTCTTTTCTAGAGAAATGGTAGAATTTAGCCTGAATTGGATCGCAGATTTCTAAGACCCTGGGGCATGGCCAGGGTGGGGAATGCACAGAAAACTGTTGGTTTGTTAAAGAAGGAACGAGTTGACCGTGGTTTTTATCATTGTCCAGGGCCTAAGCTGGAGATTTTCTCCTGTCATGCTCAAATACTACAAATCACACATTTAGAAAGAAAAGAACAGTTGTTCAAAGAAAGGGCCCAAGAAATTGCAATAAAGTACTTCCTCCCCCGTTTTCATCAAGTCCAGAAACTCCGGAGCCAGCAACCAAGCTCGGGACAAACGGCATGTGCGCGGGAAGCCAGGCAGAACCGGGACCGTTTGAAGAAGCCGATGCCCAAGCGGAGAGAGAAGGCTTTCCAAGGCAAGCGCCTGCGCTCCAGCGAGCCCGGGAACGCGGGACGACACCGCCACTTGCTGTGGGACAAAAAACTTCGGTGCAGCGGATACTTAACTCCGCGGAAAACCGGAGATGAACGAGAAACCAGACTTGAAGTAGGAGCCCGCGCCAGCTTGACGTCCAGGCAAAGCTGGCCCTGTGCTCCTGGCGCTGCTTTTCTTAATCATCCTTCACCGTCTCTCACTCTCATTGCAGGTATCAAGCACCTGGTTTAGAAAGCAATCCGATAAACCCATAGAGCGGCAACATTTCTAAGCAAAACGGTTACTTAGAGATTCTTTCATCTGACCCCCTTCCACCAAACGGAGGCCCCGGAGCTGGGGTGATTAGCCCTCCGCCCCACACCTAAGCAGGAGCGGATCCAGGCCTTCCCCAAGCCTCCTGATCCACAGGCCTTTGCGCTCCCGCCTTCCCATCCAGTAGTTGATTCAACAAATATTCACTCATTGCCAACGCCAGGCCAAACCCTGTGCGAAACTATCAAATCGGGATCCCCCAGATGTTAGAGACTAAAGCTCAGTGTTACTGACATTCACTGATTCATTCAATAACAACTCATGAGATACCCAAGATGGGGTAGATTCTGCGGCAATGTCCACCTCAGGAATACTGAAACTGAACCACGGGATGCTTTGTACCAGATCGACTGAGCTGGTCTGGAACTGTGCTTTCCAAAATTCCCTCCTCTCTATGGTGCAGGCTAGAACCCTTTCACTGCTAGTAGTTTGGGGGGGGGGGGTGGTTTTTTGTTTGTTTTTTTAGAGAAAGGGAAAGGGAGGGGGAAAGAGAGGGAGAGAAACAGAAGTGTGAGAGATACATCCATCAGTTGCCTCCCATGCACCCCCTACTGGGGACCTGGCCCACAACCCAGGCATGTTCCCTGACTGGGAATTGAACCAGCGACCTTTTCTGGTTCACAGGCCCATGCGCAATCCATTGAGCCACACCAGCCAGGGTCACTGCTAGGAGTTTTAACCAAAACTTCATCTGATCTGTAAACCCATGTCAGCAGGGACCCTAATGCCTAGACCTGTTCTTCGCCCAATATGCTGTACAAATGAATAAAGGGGTGGGGAAAAGGAGAGAGAGAGAGAGGGAGATGCAGAAAATCCCTCCACTCCTGGAATACCAAGCATAGAGATATGCAGTCGCCACCCGCAAAAGAGGTAAACACGCTTGGAAACAATTAGAACTAGAACGCAGTGTAAGGAGAACAATCAGAGAGGTAGGCAAAAGGCACTATGAGAACCAGAATCAGGAAATCTGGAAGGCTTCCTGGAGGAGTGATTGTTGGCATTGAAGGAAGAGTGGTGCAGGGCATGGAAAACCAACTCCTGGTTAAAAAGCAAAAACAAAAACCTAGGGCAGGTGCTTTTCCGTGCTGTTTTCTGTAAGACCACGGTGAGCTTGGGTGATGGGCGATACCAGGCCCGTTTTCACAAAGGAGAGAACGGATTCAGGGGGGTTAACCGAGTTGCCAGCGATCACAGCCTGTAAATCTTGACTCCCGAAGTCCTCGGCTTTACCACAGGTCGTCGAGCTGACCAGCCAGCCACTTAATGCATGATGCTTCTCTATTGTTCGTAAAAGTTGCCAGGATTTGCAGATCATTTGATGATTCGGCCTCCTTGCGAACAAAGAGTTGTTTTGTTTTCAGGCTGGTCTTCTTTTCATTCTGTAGACTCTACTGCCCTCTTGTGGTTATGTTGTGTTATGGCCACCTGGGCTTTCTTCATACATCACATTGAACACAGGTCTGATCAGGAGCAGAGAGAGGTGGCGTGGGTACATCAACTTGTATTTACATACAAAGATGTAGTGCATGCATGTTTAGAAAGCCCAGCTCAAGGGGAGTGGGATGTCAGCATAGATCATAGAAAAGAAGGGCAGAATTGTGAGAAAAGGACTGTCCAAGACAAAGCTACTATTTTGAGTTCTGGACCCCTTAGACTTGCCCACCTGGCTTCAGTTTTGCTGGAAGGAACGTGCCTTCAGCAAGTTATGAAGCAGACAGCAGCCTGTCCCCAGGGTTGGGACATCTGCGTCAACCCCATAGGCATGCGAGGACCAGACCTCGACCTTGGTCTCAAACAAGTATTTGAGAAATGACTGCAAATGGCAGTCACTTCTAGTGTTGCCTCACATTCTGCAAAATCCGTGCTGACTTCAGATGAACGGAACTGTGAAGTGGACTCTGCCCCACCCCAGCTGATGAGACTATAACACAGCTACAGAAAGCATTCCATTATCCAAGACAAAAGACGTTTTGGCGCCAGGAAAAATAGCCAACACGCACGGCTCTTGGTAGAAACAGTGGGAAACTGCGATGAAGGCGCACAGTGAAGACCTTACACTGGCCGCGAGGACTGCATTTGCAAAGGGAGTGTGAATCAGAACATCCCATGCACGCTGCAAAGGAAATTGAACATAAAATTTAGAGGGATGGGTTTTAGTTCCTGCGCTGCCACCAAGGAGCAGTGTGGCCTTGGACGAGTCGGGTGACCTTTCTCAGTCCCCTCCTCTGCACAGAGGTGGTCACACTAAACAGCCTTTAACTGTCCGTTGAGCCCTATGGTACTTCCCTTTGGAGGTTGCCAAAGAGAAAGGCAGAGGTGGGAGCAGGGGGAATAGTTTAAACTGTTCCATCGGTTTGGACTTAGAAATACTTGCAACCAGGGGCATGACTAACATGACCTTTTCAGAGGGCCTTCTCTTCCAAAATCTAGGGAATGGAGGATGCGTCTTGAAATAGGCTGTTTGCCTAAGAAATAGACACCTAGCATCTCAAGATTTTTTTTTTCTTGCATCTCAAGATTTTAAACCTATAGGTCATCTCATCCAACCCCCTGACTGTGGTTTGAATCCTGCCCCCAGCACTCCGGTCCCTTAACCCCTTCCAGTGCCACGGAGCTCGTCCTTTTCCAGGTGATTCCACCAGTCTTCAAACACCTGCCCTGGGAGAGACCTGCACATGTAGCTGAAACCCGCCTCGCTCTAGCTGATGGCCATTGCTCCTCGGTGTTTGCTTTGGAGTCAGAGAGGACAAATCTAATTCCTCTTTTTCTTTATAACTACTCACATATTTAAAGGTATTTATCAGTTTCCTGTGGGTGTTCTCCCTGCAGCTGATCCCTGTCCCACTTGGCTTCAAGCTCTTTCAACACCCAGAGGGCAGGAATACAGGCTGGGGGATCACGGAAGCTTCTGGCAAGCAAAGCACCACAGAAAGATTAAAAGCATCTTCGATACACAGGGTCCTCAAAACTGGCCTCCCTTATGATATTTGTCAGAAGTTGCTGGAGAAAGCATTCCACCAAAGCAAGGAGGTAAATTAAGACAAAAATCAGAGTCTGCATCCAGAAAACAGAGGAAAATTTCCCCAGAAAATTTTCTTGTAAGATTACACGAAGACAGCTCAGCGAGCAACCAGTTCACGTTGGAGCAGGTCCGAAGGGGCTCAAAGGAAGCCTCTGTCCACGAGGTCAGTGCCATGGAGCACCTGATGGACGTCAGCATCCCGAGAGAGTTTGACAATCGGAGAAAACACGGTTGGGGTTGAGCTGGCGAGGTGTCAATTAAAAAAACCTAAGCCAACCAAAGAAACAAAACAATTTTACTGAGCCTAGGAAAAACAAAACATTGTGCAAGAAAGGAAAAGATACTTGCCTTTGTCACCATTATAGGACCAGTCACTCTGTCTTGCGTTGATTTTGTAACCACTGTGTTATTGAGGAGTTGGAATTTCAGATCACTGGGGAACAAACAAAAAAATGTTTTTAATCATTGTTTTCACTCACACTCTGTCCAATCTTCCTTCCCTGCTCAATAGTAAATCCTTTAACACCTTGGGCAAGCCCCAGAACCTTCCAGTTCTTTGCAGTTATTAAAACTCAGTCCCATCCTGTGGGTGAGTCTTGGGCTCATATCTGATGCACGATGTTCCCTCTGGCTAAGTAAGGCAAGCAGACCTATGGCTTGAGGGCCTTGGACTGGGGAGAGAGTATTTTTTTCATTGCTGCACCATCTCCATCCCCAGATTCCAGATGCTCTGGCGCTGGGAACAGGGGAGGGAGTCGTGGGTGGTGAGGGTACTGCTGGAGGCCAAACATCTCCTCATTTAACCGGAGCCATTAACACCCTCCTTGGCCAACACGACCGGTCAGTAGGTCTCGCGTGTGGACCGGGAGCCCTAAGCCGAGTCTTCCACGGGGCAGCTGAGTGTGCCGACTCCGGGATGTCATAGGCACCCCTCACTCCATGGGGCACTGACAGGAACCGTGGGCAACACTACCCTAGCTCTCCCTCTTCTGTCCTCCCAACTCCCCTCACTAGTGGTCCATCCGAAGCCCCTTGTAGATGGGGTCTCCTCTTGCTGTGGGCACCCCTCCGACATGGAGCGTCAGCCACAGAACTCCAGGCCAGCCCATCTCCCTGCAGGGTTCACCCAGTCCACGGCAGACTGGTGCACAGTCGCCCACCCCCACTCCGCCCAGAGCGGGCGCAGGCCACGGCTCTGCCGCTGCCCCTTTTCTGAGCCCTGCCGTCTCCCTCCAAGGCTTTTCCCTTTCGCAGGTTCTCAGGGGCAGATCAGCGAGTCTGATGCCTGGAGTAGGAGGTGCCGCGGTCTCCCTGTCATTCAGCAGCACACCCAGGGTGGTCTGAGAACTCACTTCATTTGACGCTGGGGAAGGAAACATGCCCCGTGCTCACCCTGGGGAGGCTGGCAAGGCCCCCCTTACCATGAACACTGCCCTCGCTCCCAGAAGCCCGTGACTCTAAAAGTTCCCCATCCTGGGGTGACGCAGTGACAGGTGGTGGCCAGGATGGTCTGCCGCCTACCAGTGAGCCCTGGAGGGAGCTGTCTGGCTCCCCTCTGCCTCTTCTTAAAAAGTAGGGGGCTTTGAGCCTCTCACTTTCGGACTGGGGCTGGAGTCACCATTCCAGGACAATGGGTAATGACATCCGTTCCTTTTTCCGTCTCCCCCATTAAACCGAGCACTGACTATACAAGACACCACCGTTGGCACCGCCCCCTGCAGGTCTGTCGTGTCCGAAAGCGTGGACATTAAGCATTCCAGAAACAGCCTCCAGGTTAGGAAATCTGAGTTCAAGGATGTTAAGGAAAGGGGGATGCTGCTTTGTTTAGATTTTTCCAACTCTGTGCCTCTTCTTTATTTTTTCAATGTTATGTGTTGATCAGAAAGAAAAGAAAATGGAGGAAAAAGCACTTTTATCATATGGGCGACCTTCCTGCTACTCTCATTAAGTGGCTTTTACCGTTTTATTACCCAACTTCCTTCGGCCAAAGACCCCACCCCTCCCGAGTGCGGTGTTTGTGCCGACGGAGAGGTGACCGCGCGCCCCTCCCTGGGCTCCGTGCTGGAGGGCGCTTTAAAATACCAAACAGAATAGCTATAAATGTCTGACCACCGCGCTGTATGCCTAAAGCTGGTGTGAAAAAATACGAAATGTCAACCATAATGGGAAAACTAAAAGTGAAAATGGTTGAAAATAATAATAAAATAAAAATAAATAAAAATGTTTGAAGAGCTAGAACAGAACAGAAAAATATCAGAGTGCATCGCACCCAGCAAGGGTGCTGTTTCTTGAACTTTCTGATCAAGTTATGTGTGTCTGTATGCACATCTAGGCGCACCAATAAGTAATGTAAAAAGTCTAGTTCCTGCCCTGGCTGCTGTGGCTCAGTGGTTTGAGCGCAGGCCTGCGAACTAAAGGGTCACTGGTTCAATTCCCAGTCAGGACACATGCCTGGGTTGCGGGCCAGGTCCCCAGTAGGGGGCATGCAAGAGGCAACCACACATTGATGTTTCCCTCTTTCTCCTTTCTTTCCCCTCTCTCTAAAAATGAATAAAATCTTTTTAAAAATCTAGTTCCTACTGCAGATTATGGCAGAAAAAGTGGAAAGCACTTTTGACCCATGCCCTCATTGAATCCCCGCAGACATGCCTGGGGTGGGAACAGTTCTTGTCCTCAGTGTGAAGACAAGAAAACTAAGGCTGAAAGGAGCTGAGCCACATGCTCAGGTTCAAACAGCTACTAAATCATAGATTTGGGGTTCCCCTCTGGACGTCTCGACCCAAGTCCGTGCTCATATGCTGTGTCTCTTTCACTGGATTAAGAAACAAAACA